>OMOT01025660.1:0-18165 GCA_900312575.1 Acanthochaenus luetkenii | reverse complement strand
ACAGGTGAGTCATGGCGCGCTGGGATTGATGGGGGTCAATTAAGGGTATGTTGGTTTATGGGGAAAGGGGAGCTTTAGGCACATCCAAAATCTCATCACAGGAGCCTTACAAAAGCAAAAGATACAGTAATAAAATGCACATTTGGGAGTGTTAAAAATGAGAGCGGACATTCCTCCTTTTCTACTGTATGTTGATGTATGTCATGGTGGGGGAAATATGGAGGAGAGATGTGGAGGAAACATGGGTATGTGCCAGGGAAGCGGCGCAACTCTTGCTCCGGGGAACTTTCATTATTTCGCTGGGTTAACAAAATGCAATCGGTCCACAAGGCAACAGAAATCTTTTGACACATCTCCATCAAATTCTTCTGACGAACCGCTACAAATAATAGAAAATGGATGTGAACAATTGACTGCGAAAATGATACAACTGTCTACCGTTGCCACGAAAACTTGTGCAAAGGTCGAGCACTTCCTCGCCCCCCGGTAAAGTGTCCCATTCATCTGTGCCCCGTGTCGGAGCTGGCACTGATCCAGAATCTGTTTCTGTTTCCTCACCGAGATGGTCTCAAAACAGCACTCTCGCACCAGACAGCTATGTGAAAGGTGAGTAGGTGACAAGACTTTTGTGTTCGAGACACACAGTTAGAGCAGCAGTTGCATCCTCTTATTGTTTCAAGGGTTTTCAAGCGGCTGAAATCATTAAGGAGACATCCGAACGTTTCATTGCGCCCCTGTATCCTTTGAAATGGACCATTGTTTTATAGCAACAGGGCCACTATCAAGATGCCAGTGAAAAATGTCATACATTTTTCTGTGGGTGAAAGGTTTTATAGCATCACAGGTGCATACGATTTTTTTTCAGTCTATCTGTTAAAAGTACTTTGAAACAATACAAAATCCTGCCGTTGATATTTGTGCATCAGAAAATGACTGCTATTAATTTCAGGACCACGAACTAAAGCTACTGTAAAAAACAACAGTGATTTGAGCCGTTCAGCCGCTCCATCGAACACCAGTGAACCAAAATAAGATGGTGATGTCATTAAAGTGACAGATGCCTCTTGGTACCAGCACTTCTCTCCGCTAAAAGCACTTTTATGAACCATTTATTATTAATCATCAACGTGTCCTTGTATGAGGTTAGACCTGTTGTAAAAAAATTAAATATGAATAGCACTGTATGCTTTCGGATTACCAAGCAATTGATTCCCCTTATCATATTTCACACTCGCTGATAGGAAGCAAAAGCAACATTTCTGGTAACTGATATCCATGACGTGCTAATTCCTAAACGTTTCACGCACAGCATTAAGTGGCCGGCAGCAAGAGCAACAGACCCAGGGAACATTTGTTATTTTCATCCTATATCTGTTGGTGTACATTTTAATACTTTCAATTTCACCCTAGCTGAATGAAAATAAAACTGTGTTACACATCTGGAAGAAGCATCGTATTCAGATTTCACCCGTGGAAATCCAACGCGTCTTTTGTAAAATGAGGACAATTTCAAGATAAATGAATAACACCAATCACTGTTCGTCATCATGTGATGAATTTGACATTAACACCTAGTCATTTATCTAGCACACTTATCCAGGACAATTAACAACAAGTACATCCCTGAAGTCTGCGGTGGAGAATCTCATCTTAACGTCTCGTAAAACTCTGTTAGGGCTTGAAGAAATTATTTTGATAAACATTTTAAATGAGATTTGGTTCTAGGGGCAATAGATTGTTCCTGGGTCAGATAGTATTTAGACACCGTGGTGTTTGTTTTAATCCACGTAAGAGCACCAGATGGGTGGAGTTTGCTCCATCATAACAGTTCAGACAGAGTCAGGTAAGTTGTCACTCACAGAGCAGTATAGTATGGATTGCCTTCCAAATACTATTGGAATAATAATTATCTTTATATTTGGGTATTTTTTTAAGTTGCCTTTTCCTGTGTAATAAACCCTATCTGCTTATAAAGAACATCAATATTTTTTTTGCAAGTACTACTTGACCCAGGTCTGCAACAGACACAGGCCCTCAGACTTCATTAGGGGGAGAGTACAGATTCCCCCCTCTCCCTCTTACCTTATTGTAACCTCCACTCAGTACAGTGAAAACACGCCAGACCACGTCTGGTAAAATCACTTGACTGTGCGCCCACTTTTTACATTCTTATCCATTGACATTTTCCTGTCGTTAAGCCGTAACACAATCTCCCACTGAGTGCATGCAACATGTCTGACCACTACATCAGTTCTTGGTTTCAGAAAGAGCCATTCAGTCCCGTATTGACTAGCTGGTAGAATAGCATGTATTAGGAACATGTCCTGAAGGCATTCACAATACAGACCGAGCTGACATACAAGTGTGTCTGTGTGTGTATTTGTGTGTGATATGGTAATGTGGCGCTCTATTTTTCCAAGAGCCTAAACCTGAGCTGGTTATTGGTTATTGACTTTGACTCTTATACAAAGGTTGTGCATTCATTTTTATCCATAATGTGAATATGTTGGTGTTACTATTAATACATTATTGACCTTATTGCACCACATCCCAAAGGTAACTGGTATGTTGATATAAACATTCTACTAATCCTACAGGATTTCATCCATATATGGTCAAACAAATACTGATAATCAACATATAATTTCTCTATAATATAATAAAATCTACTCATAACTGTTGATGAACGTTTTCTCTCTAGAACTAAAACAATTCAGTCTCACTATAAAATAAAAACATCCCTAACTCATTTTGAAATCCTGGCTCCTACTTTTACACACGCAAATTATGTGATCAATCAAATGTGTAATTTTCGCCTGGGGTTTTTGCTTTGAAACAATCACTAATTTACAACAGCCTTAATTCAGTCCTGATGAAGACAAACTACTTTTGCACCATCTCCCCAAAAAGGCACCAAATGCTGTTTGTCTTTGGGACCCTGCTGGGTGCAGAAGCTTACTCCCTGCAAGTTTACGGCCTCTGGCTGTGCAGGATATTTATTGGGGCCTGTTTAGTGAGAGCCAGTGTGTGTGTGCTCGCCCACTAAATCTATCCTGCCAGGTGTTTGGCTAACTAAACCTGCTCCACAGTTCCAGACCAGACCTGACCAGGCCAGGCCATGCCGGCACACTTAGAGCGTAACGTCATTAATGGGACTTCAATGACTATAATAAGGCTTTTCGACATGAAACATGGGCCACAGGTACACTAGCAGGTCTCTCTCTTAGAGGCATGTTCTCAGGGACACACATCATGCAAGTACACACACATAAGCAGGTATGTGTGCGCGCACAGGATCACACACACACACACACACACACACACACACACAAACAGACACACGTGCACACACTGGTCACATCTGGACCAGGTACTGCAGTCCATTTCACATTGCGGCCCAGCGCTCTGGCAAGCACTTCTCACTTTCACAATTTAGAACCATTTTCTAGAGATTACATCAGCTGCTAGTGTCACTACCAATGCACAATAATTACCCAAACCCATTTCCTTTAATGCAAAGGAGAGATTGTACAGGCAGTCATATCAAATAGCTTTCATTCATATTCATACTGGCAAATGAGAGTTTAAAATCTACCATTACCTATGACATATGGAGCCATAGAAATTTATAAATCTTAACAATTAACTTCACAACCCCTGTTATATGAAAGCTTGGACTATCAAGATAGGTTGGCTCACACGATAACAAAGTTATCACTATTCCACAAAGAGTCCGTGTCAGTGTCATTCATATCACATTTACTGGTCAACCCTTACAGCCCACCACAGCATTCGTTGTATGTGGGTATTTGCTGTCAGGTAGTGATGAGTTAGTGTGTATCTCCCCTGAGCGCTCCAGAGGGAAACCTTCCGGGAGACACACACACACACACACACATAGCGCTCAGAGCCGGACACATCCGCGCCTTTGTTCTTTTGTTAGAGGCTTTAACGATGTTCCGCCGCATTCCTCTCCTAACTCAGTCCCTCTGTGGCCTGGTTTGGTGGCCCCTGGCCTGTACTGATATATGTTCACACACACACACACACACGCACACACACAACAGGTAAACAGGGCTCATGAGAGCAGGTCAGGGTGGTCTCTTTTTAAAGTGGTGGTTTCGGTGTTTACTATACGAGGGGCCTCCCACTAAAGATTCTTTGGAGTTGTGGTTTGTTGGTTGGCAAGGTCCTTGAGATCTGTGTAATAGACTACTAGAGGCTGGTCACAAAATGGTCGAGGAGCTAATTCAAATCAGATTAGTCACTCACGAATGGAGAAATGAGTCAACTGGTGTAAGCACCATGTGATAATACATGTTGCATACAAGTGCGTTTCCAGTAGGACCTGTTGACTAAGATGGAAATGTAACATATCAAACATTATTTTTAACATATTTTGTTATCGTTTTCAATTTTGGGGGAATTTAATCTATTTAGAACAAAGACCAATAAATAAACCCTGTAAAATTTGTCAACACTAACTATATTTCAACTGTTTTCTCCATATAATTTTCATCCTTATGTAGCCAGGAAAGTTGACTAGTAAGAATACTTTCCTTTTTTACTTCATATATCCTAGGGGAGTGTAGTTGCAGATGGAAGGGTTGCTTACACATACATAAACACCAGCACCTCAAATTGCACAATATGCATTTCTTCCCTGTTGCGCTCCAGATATCCATGACTCCAGCTTTAAGGTGGACTCCAGCTGCAAGGCCAGGAAGGAGCGCACAGCGTTCACCAAGGAGCAGCTGAGGGAGCTGGAAGCAGAGTTCACCCACCACAACTACCTGACCAGGCTCCGCCGCTACGAGATCGCCGTCAACCTGGACCTCACAGAGAGACAGGTACACCACGTCATCTGCTCATCTAGCCGTTATCAAATATCTCGCAAATATGAAAGATCAAATCTGTACAAAGTATGATTCTTTTCTGTTTGTTATTATTCATATATAGTGAAGTAAGAGTAGGTGTCACCTTTTTTCAAATGGTGGATATCTAATTTTGGAATGGACTCTTCATTTAGGCAACACCTAAACTCTCCATTGATCACAACTTAAAATGTATTCATTACAAAAACAAATGTACATTTTGATTTGGGTTTAATCGCTTTATATCACCGTTGGTAAGTCATCACATTTTATTACTTACGATAAACGATAATCTTGTAACGTTGCAAAGCTAACCATTTTTCATGTAGGCTACAGCCACAGCGTGTGATACACTTTACGGCCTTACTTCCCAGACTTGCGCTGTCACTATAGCAACTAACCCTTAAAATGCCATAGGCGCCATTTATGGTGTACTATCTACATGACCACGGCAAACAGTGGAAAGGCCGTTCTATCCATTCGAGTTCTGTGTGTAAAACCATACCGCTAATGCATTGGAACTAGATGTGACCCTGAGAGAGAGAGAAAATATCTGTCCCTATTTCTCAAGAGGTGAATTTGCCTATTAATAATTACTGAAAAAAAACTGTGAAAACTACAAACGGCTACAGACTTCCAGGGCAGCTGATGTGCGTGCTAAAAATGAAAATAAATGTTCCAACAAAGTAATGATCCCTTATTTGTGGCGTACAGTTGTTGCACGTGTCATTGGCTACGGTTGTATTTCAATTATAATCACCTGGTTTTTTTTGTGTGTGTTTTATTTTCTATAATCTTTTTTTCTCCTTCGGGTCCAGTAGAGTGACATGTAGCTTTAATGAGTGGGCGGCAGATTCAGGCTTGACAAGACAGAGCTAACGTTTTGTAGATGTTGCTGGATGAAACCCCAGTCTGCCTGTCAAGCCCAGTGTCCCAACTCCTCCTAATGAGGCCACGGTGCCACAGTGACCACACATACCGTAGTCTGCTCCTAGATCTATTTCCCAGGCCTCTGGAACACACACACACACACACACACACACACACAGGGAGAGGGAGACACGTGCAGATACAACACACAGACATAAACAGAAAGACGCACACACACACTGAGTCCCACTGCAACTCGGCAGCTTTTTCCAACTTATCCTACATGTCTTGGCGCTTTGCCGTGCCGTCAATCAGTCACGATGAGCAGACAAACTCAGAGACGAAGAGGCTATTATAAATAGCGTAGGAACAGATTCATCTTTGTCCCAGAGTCCCAGAGGAAAGCTTAGCGGGATGCGCAGAGATCACCCACTGCCTCCCTGATCTCAAAAGCTCAACTGAGGCAGCACAGTGGTTGTCTGGCCGGTTATTAACCAAGATCATGATTGCGTGATCTTGGTTAATAACTGGTTCCTAACACATTACGCCTGAATAAGAGCTTTATAACAGCTACATGTTCACTCATTAAAACGACACACTACACCTGCTATATCATGGATGACGTAAGTATTACACGAGCACCTTAATGACACTTAATGACAGCTGACATTAAGGGTTGAATCAGTATTCATGAATGTGTCATATAGCTGTTATGAATGGCTTCTTCAGGTGTTATAAATGAGTTCATGCAGTTACCTTATTTAATGAGTGTATGACATCTTGAGCACGGACCTAACAAACGTGCACGCTGCTGTTTCTTTCTGCAGTCTTTCTTCTTGAGGTTTAGGAAGTGTGTGTTTTTTTCCCGCTGCTATTCTTGGCTGGACAGTTCAAGCATTATATCATAGTTATTTCAGAACATTGCAGTGGTACAGCTGAGCACAATCCACCGCGAGAAAACCTCCATGCTGTGTAGGCCGACATCCTGATAGTTGACTCCTGCGACCTACTGTCCATATGATACTCTCTGACTGCGCCTGGGGAGATTTGTGAGCCAAGACAAAGTGCTTTGTATTGCCTACTCATTCTCCTTACAAGGCAAAAGCGGACCAGGCCAATTTATATGTTGCACTGTGAGATTTGAGGGGGATGATTTGTCTATTTTTCCGCTGACAATGTTCAAAATTGCCAAAACACAGAAACAAATCTGACAGGGAATCAAGGACACTACAATGAGATGATCATGGGTTATTAGCTCAAGTGCACATCTAACGATGCAATACACACTGTTCTTGTTACATCTTCTTATGCGCTGAAGAATTGCGTTCCGTACCTGAGGTATGATCTGTGTGAATGCTATCTTGTTCTAGTTATCGAGAGTTCTTTCTCATGCCTATAGTGCTTATGCCGAGTATTGATTTGTAGTATTGATTTCCTATATAGTGCACAGCCTTTATATAGCAGGAACAGGAAGAAGGCATCTATCTAAGACAACGTCAGGTTGCCATGAGGTTAATTTGATCTTTCTTGTCCTCAGTGATATGTGGTGTTATAACTTATGTGTGCTGATGCAACAATGTTGGAGAAGTCTGTCAAACACACTCTTTTGCTAGAAATACAATCCTTTGTCAAAAATCAACAGCACCCTTTTGATTTCGCTCAATCAATGGCGCTGCCATCTGTCATGCAGGGCAGGGGACTCACCCAAAGAGCCGACTACAAGCCTTGCGAGCATGAATGATCATAACCATAACGATGATAATAAGCCTTTGTGCATGACATTATGAGCTCTAACGAAGCGTCTCCTCTGTTTTGTCTCCTCCAGGTGAAAGTGTGGTTCCAGAACAGGAGGATGAAGTGGAAGAGAGTGAAAGGAGGACAGTCGGCCTCGCCCAACGACCTGGAGAATGACGACATAGACTCCGCTGCCTCGCCCAGCTCCGAATGAACAAGGGGCCGGCGTTGTTAAAAGGAGATGCGGACGGCCTCTCGAGACAAAGGGAGTGGGGGTCAACTGGACACCAATGCAGCACAATGTTGCCTCCAATCGCTTCATTGGAAAATTGGCTGCAGGAATCAAATAATTCTAGAGACTTGTTTCCCCAGGAAAAAGAAATACTGGGCAACTCCTTTGGTGTTTTCTGTAAATACTGTAGGGCTCAGTTGATTAATGAATTGTGACACACCAGTGACAAAGGCTCTGTTTGAAAACCCAACTCTTGTTGCGTTGACTGTGGTCAGAGATTAGAGATGATAGTTCACTATAATGGCAAGTCTCTGCTCATCGAGTATTGCAGAGCAGTGACAAATACCATGCAATAGCTTTTAGGCCAGCGATGACATATCAGACCATGATGTGATTGTGTTTGAGTATATCCCCTTCGGTTCCCGTATCGTAATCATGGCCTTTGACGCTTGACTACAACCACCTGTGAAAACTCAAACTGCACAAGTGTTGCCAAAACATAAGTGCCTCCAAATCTGATTTTTATTTTTTTCATTTTGTAAATTTTTTCCCTAGAATATAGTTTTTCTGTCAGTGGTGTTTTTTTTATAATCTTTTTTTTTTCTACATTTTGAATGCTATTGATAAAACACAGATGTTGCCTATCTCTGCAAATAGAATAAACCATCTGCAACAAAATGGGGAAAATATCTTGATAATTTCTTCCACCCACAACAGTTGAGTTACGATTTGACGGTAGGTAGATCTGTAGACTTGGCTGATGCTTTTGTCATGTGTAGACTTTTCGGTCAGACATTATGACTACAATCTCCAAGACGTGAGAGAAAAATGACCGCTGGGTTGCTGCCCACAGAAGAATATGTTGCTTTCATCTGCTTTTGATGTCAGTAGCTGACATCAAATGTTATAAATTGTGTGTGTGTGTGTGTGTGTGTGTGTGTGTGTGTGTGTGTGTGTGTGTGTGTGTGTGTGTGTGTGTGTGTGTGTGTGTGCTTGCATGTCCCTTCATGCATTAAAAAGCATGTGTGCACATTTGTACTCATGTGTACTCATTGTACTCATGTGTTACATCTCCCCACATACAGTGTAGACAGTTATAAAACGCTTGGGCGTACGTAACATTAAATAATTTGAGAGCCCCTGCAGCAGAGGAAGCACCATTTAAAATCCCTTCCAATGACGTTGCTGTAATCATCTTCATTAATACCTCATGTGGAGGTGGTATATCCCCGAGGTCAGATCTGAATCAGCTCTCATCGACACCCACCTAGATCCTGGTTATAGGGCCATAATCCTTGAGGATGTTTTCATAGTGGCAAGTGGTCTCCTCTAGACCCAGCGCAGATCATTCTCATTGGTCTAAATTGACCTGACACGCACTGACAGCACTATAAGTAGATGTGAGTGAGTGCGAGTTTGAATAGGAACATTCACTTGTGCACACCATCACTGTCATTCCAATCAGCTCACAGAAGGGCCATTAACCTGACAAGGTGGAGTCGGGCTCCAAAAGCTGAAGTATTTGGCCCCCGCTGACTATTTTCAACGGAAGCATCTGGATGGGGCCAATTTGATCTCAACCTGAGTGGAACCTAGACAAACCCACGCATGGGAACCCTAGGACCAGAGGGGGGGGGGAGAAGAAAAAAAAGCTTGCTGGCTGACCACTTGCGTATGATGGAAAAGGGAAATAATAGGTGGGTATGGGTGAAAAGACGGCTTCTCAAGTACAGGATGTTGTTGTAGCAGGTAGCCAGTCATCCAATTTCCTGCTTCCCAAAGAAAACAAGAGCTAGAGCATAGGAGTCCCGGGACTTACAATGGTGGGCCTATGCTCAGGCTCGGGCCGGCCAAACAAAGCCTTCAGAGGTTACTGCCCTTTCTGTTGGTCTGTAGGGACAAGGGGTGGTGGGAGGTTGGGATGGTCATTCCACACATACACACATACACACACACACAAGAGTAGGGGTCAAGTGTTACTGTACGTCTGACCCCTCCGGGCCCCTGCTGCAGCTGCTGGGGGTGGAATAACTCCAAGCCAATCCTTTGCCCGTTTCCCCCCTCCCTCAACCTCTATTAGGGGCTATTATTGTATTAGTGGTAATAGTAGTCCAAATAAACCATGTCCAATTGTAATGATAGTATTAATATCAGCAGTGTAAACCAATGAAACTGGAATGTTGTTCTTTCACTATAGAGGTTCCTTTAAAAGGCACACGGGTGGCCAAATTTATGGATTAGATTTAATTTGATGGTATTGTGATTGTGGGATGTGCGGTCTTGCCAAAACACCCAAGTAGGTCAAAATTGTAGTTTTCCCTTTCACGTATCAAGGTAAATGCTGACCAAGAACGCAGTTCATCCAGGGAGTGAAAACATATTTTCTTACCCTATCATTCATCTTGTACATCTTGTTGCGTTTTTATTAATTTGACATAGACTGGTTTGCTCTTGTGACTTAGAAAAGCAACAGATATTTCTAAGAACACAGCTATTGCTCTTCATTGCTACATCTGTGTTGACAGTGGCAGAGAACGAAAGGCCGCCACCAAAAATAAGGACGGGGACAGTCCCAGCAATCCCAGCAATATCTCCTCAGCACTGATTATAAAAGCAGATTCAGCTGCAGGAAACATTCTTGAAATAACTCAGTGAATACAACCTTTTTTTTTTGGTGGGCAAAGCTCAATATAGGTGCAGTCATAAGAAAAACATTTGTCAGACCTTGGAGCATTTGGTGACTTCACCCTCAACACTCCACGGGAATAGTCTTAAAATGGGGCTTTCGACATACGGAAGATATTGCCACTGAAAGCACGGCTCACCAGAGAATCCAGCCAAATGCTCTATTTAAGTGAGGGGGCTCTCAACCAAACCACGGCACCAGCACTACGCTCAAAATGTTGCATTTGTGGAGAAATGCGACTTGCGGTTGCATGGGCAGCTGCACTACACCGTTTCCATTTTAAAACATTTCCAGTTATGAATCATCTGGATATAACAGCATTCGTCAAAAATGTGGCATGCATGCAGTCATTAACCTCAAAAGAATTCAAAAATACTTAAAGGAATAGTGCACCTATTTTATACATTTTGATATTTATTTAACTGAGCCTCAAATAAGTACTTTGGACTGCTCCGATTTTGTCCTAGCCTCACTGTTTTAGCTATACTGGATTGGACCAATGCTACAAATTAGCATGTTGCCATTTGTAAGACTGTCTCCCCGGCTAGCCTTCTTTAAGATAACCTCCTAAATACACTCAAATAAGGTTTAAAAGCACATTTACAAGTGTCGGGTTGGAAACGATAATGCATAAAATGATCACAGAATGCACAAAGAGGATATTTTTTCTAAAATTGCTGTTCATGACTCTGCCGTTTCAGCTTCCTCTTTTTCTCTCTGTCTGGTATCACTCCGTATGAACATTGCGAGATAAGTAGCATTGGTAACGTTATTTACCTGTTGGACGTCAGTTTCCATGGGAAGATGAATGGAACAGCTTCTTCTCTCAGAAGTTTATTTTATGGTCCTTGAATTAATTCATTCTGGGAAAAATGCTCATCAACTGTATATCACGTTTCCTAAGGACGCGTAAATTTGTTTGCATCCCGATAACACATGGCTTGAAGCCAGCCATGTTCAAATCTCGGTTGTACAGTGGCAGTCAATGAAATGATTTTCTGACTGCGTCCGATATTTTAAAGAAACATATGGCACATGAACGCATATTGCAGGAATATAGTACGATACTTTAGCTAGGGAAATTAGCGACATTGTTGCTTGTTACTTCTTGTTTGTGTCGCGCAACCAGCATTTGTGTTGTGTTTGTGAAGTTGAAACGCTGCCCCTCACGACCTTTCCATACACCATTGCAGCATGTAAAATGTATACTACACACCAACAAACTAAAACGTAATAAATTGAGTGGATTTAAACGGTTATTTTAAAGAAGGCTAGCAAGGGAGAACAGTCTGCCCAATGGCAACATGCTAATTGTTAGTATGGATTAAGATTAATTTCATAATAATGCAATCATAGATCATCTAAATTCATTATTAGCAAAAACAAACACACTAATCACTCTAAGGTCAATTTCAGTAGATATTTTAAAAACATTTGTTGTAGCCATTGTAACTTTATCAGATAGTACACAGTGGCGAGTGAAAGGGAAAAAATGGGAGCGAGACAGTGAGGGGATTACATATGATAAATGTCATAAACTAGGCTTGAATCCTTGACATCGTAAGTACACATTATGCACCTTCACCTACTAAGCCACCAAGACAGTACTTTTATCTTGAAAACCCGGTGTTCAGCTTAAGCTCCGGCTCTGGGCGAGGAAGAGCTTGATAGATAGCCAGAGGTGTGAAGGTCAGCTCTACAAGACGACCGTAGAAATTAAAGCGTGTCCTTCTCCTACAGGGCCCAGCGCTCTGCTCCATGAGCTCCATCTGCACACTGTTATTGTGTACTGAGACAGCAGCTCACTGGTCACATCAAAGACCCCCTTTCTACAAGCCTGACAGGCTAATACGGAAGGACACCGCTGTGCAAATATAAGATAGTGAGAGTTAAGATAACATCATAATGTGATAATGTTGTAGCGGTGGGTGTTTGAAGGGAGAATGGGGTGTTAGTGTATGGGGTGGTGTGGCATTGTGAATGTATTGTGTCCAACTTGGATCAAACTAAAGAGAAACGCATCGCTATTAGTGTTCCGTTTTGTTGTCCTACAAAGAATTTATCATGGAAATACAAATAAAAAGATATATTTAGAACAGCAAATACTGCGCAATCTTTTCTGTTTTATGGTATCCACAAGGCATCACCACCATAGCCACTAGCCTGCATAATAACAATAATAATAATAACAATAAAAATAATAATAACAATACCTTTTTACGTACTTTTATATATATATATTTTTTTTTTTTATATAACCATTATCTAAAAGCAGAGTTTATAAAGTACTTTATAGGAAGGCATAAAAGCAAAAATATGAACATAAGTAAGTTAAAAAACGCATTCAAGAAAATATAAGTTCAAAGAAAATAAAAGAAGTGTCCCACAGAAGACTGACACCCATATGTTTACGATGCGTTATGAATGGTTTGGGTCAGTGCCAGCCACGTTTGTGAAATATGCTGTAAATTCTACAAGACGATGTCGGTTAAAATAAAATAAAATAAAATACCTTTGACAGTCATTAAGACTAATCCAACCCATATATGGTCAGCATACTGTACAACACGACCGTGGGAGTGTTTGATAGAAAAGTCAGACCTGTTTTATGTACATTTCATAAATGATTGTCACTCTGTCTATTGTTATTTCTCATCTTTTCTGATCTGACAGTAAGGATCTGTCCCAGACATATCTATCTCACCTTGCCGAGGGCTGCCAAGTAAAAGACAGAGGTACGCTGGGTTTTGTCAAGCGAAATGGGCCCTGGAGAATCTTAATTTAACAAGACCGTTCTCCTTTTTTCCCTGGCTCTCTCCTCTGCCCTCCTCTCCTTTAATCCGTCATCCAGTTGCTTGCAAAGGGGGCTGAGAGAAATGTGGACACACATCCGCCGTTTCTTTTCATCCTTATTGTTACATTGGGCCACCTGCAAATCCATTCGTCCTTTTTAGCCTGTTTCTTCTGTGTGTCTGTTTTCAGCCTCTCACACGTGCAGGACAGAACCCTGCTGAACAGCAGAGAGGGAGGAGGAAATGTGCGATGTCTTCCGCACATCCTCCCAAGACGGCCGTTGTGTTGAAGGAGGCATACAAGGAACGTGTGTTTGCCTGTGTGTGTATGTGTGTGACTAGTACATGTGTCATGTCAGAGTGCACGTATATGAGCATGTTTGCATGTGTGTGAGCTTGTGTGTCAGCCTTTGTACCAGTGGGTAAAAGAACAAGTCTGGCGAGTCCGCCTGTACACTCATTCAGATGTGGTCAGCAATAGCTACTAAGGCACCCCTCCTTTGCTCATCCCTCCATCCACCGCCACCCCCCCCAACCCCCAGCCGCTCGTCTCCCATGATTAGCGACTCCTATAGGAGTGATAAATCTTCCATTTCCATTGCACAATCAGTCAAGACGGGCCCGAGTCATGGAGGCTGCACAACATTAAATTATCTGAGACTTCCTGCAAAGGCTCCTTTGGATGTTGCGTCTTTAGTGTAGTGGATACCAGGAGCCCTATAGGCCATGGGACCCTGGTCTATTGCTCCCTCTGTCTGGTACCGCTGACCGGCTCTTCCCCTGCCTGGTGTGGAGCCAGGAAATCCAGCAGCAGTTTGACTCCGCAAATCATCACACAGAGGACCACTCAATCAAAGTGTTTGCTGAGCACAGTGAACATAGAGCGAGTTGTTCACCAGAAGCACACAGCAAGTACACAACATGGAAATGTGTTGGTTGGAGAGCGAGGCTTCATTTTTCTGGCACAAAGACGTCAAAAAAGCTAACAAAAATGCAAAGGTGTATGAAACAATCATACATAGTAACGTTATACTCCAGACCAGTGTTTCTCAAAATGTGGGTCTGGGGAGAGTTGTAGTAAACCTACTGTACGTTCAAGGGCATTGACTCCAAAACAAGATGATTCCTCAGAGGTTCCTTGTGGGCTAAATAGTACCTTATAGAACCAGCACTAATTGAAGAACCTTTTATGAACACCGAACTGAATGATATATCATATTATCATATATACACATTCACCTTTGTAATAAAGCAGTGCACCCCCTTTTGCCCAGTTTGTTTCACATTTTCTCAAGGCCTTCTTTAACCTGTCTCCTGCCCATCATCTACATTTCTGCTTCATGGCTGAGGTGGCCTTCACCTGGATTCACCTCGTTAGTCTATTACAAGGAAAGGTGGCCCTTGCATTTTGCACACAATCAGTGCAGTACACTCTAGACTACCCGTCAGAATCCAACGTGAGCTGCAGGCCTGGATCTGATAAGTTCCCAAATGCCAAGAAGGTTCACATGAGCCTAGTTGCCAAGGCGAGACTAGATTTCCTGAACCGGGGCCAAAAAACAGGACTACATTTCACAAGGGTTCCTGGCAAAGAAAGTTTCAGAACTACTGCCCTACATCTCGTATCAATCTGACATATAAGGATCTACTTCACTGATTTATGTAGATCCACTTATTTGTGTAGGGAGTATTTGTAAGAAACCAATTTAGCCTTATTTATGGCATTGCAACAATGCCCTGATTTAAGTGTAATGTCTGGTTAGAATAAAAACACAATAAAATACATACTGCCCCATAAAGGAAGGATATACTATAGGTCTACAGAAAAACACATGAATCAAATATATCAGCAGCTTCTCACACTCACTGTAGAACAGTAGGCTTTGTCTCCGGGGTAAGACAATCCCACATCCAGCCCCTCTAACCCACCAGTACAACCAGCAAGCCTCTCCATCATGCACAAAAGCTCATTGAGCCATTTTGACCAGATCTCCATTCCTCCTCCCACTCAGCAGATCCCCTGTCCAAACAGCCCCGGCTTGAAGAGCGCTGGGGAAATGGCCCTGGAAGCAATGGCATTGGGCAGCAGAGGAATCATCCATCAACGCGAGGGCTCCCAGAGTGCACTGGGATCAGGCCGCTGTCATACAGGTGTCATGGCTGCCAGACGGCTACGTCCAAGGACAACAAAGACACCCATGTCTCTTGACTATAGGGATCCAATTTGAGTCTGGTTTCTGGAATCTGGTTTCATGAAAGCATCTGAAGATTAAGATCACTGGAAACTGCAGATTCTACCACTCACCCAGCCAAACCTTTCCAAGGTGCCGTAGATAATATGAAATCCAAAGAAAACTTCCATATGCTTTGATCCAGTGTTCACCTTGACTGACAAGCTTGCTTTGTCACATGCTCTGATGTATATTTTCTTATGTATGACTGTATGCTCTGTTGAAGGTCTGTTTAAACCAAAAGCTTGGAAAATTGCATGGATCTTAGTGTGTGGAACTTTTCTCTCTTTACAATTTGGTAAGTGGAAAAATAAAATAGGATTTTAATGTCAGGATATTTGGGGGGATCCTTGCCCTGCCTGTCTGCACCTGGAGTGTTCATTCTTATGTTGTTTTGAAAAGGTGGTCGTGGTAAGGTTAAAATAGGTCCCTGAATTATTCTGAAGAAATTGCTATCAGATAATATTGACTATCTTGTTGCCATGGCCTTACAAAGTCTCTGCAATGTAAGGTAAACTGAATAGAAGATCAGCTGTCTAAAATAGGGTTGTTTTTTACAAAAGCCTACGCTATAGGTTGCAAAATTACTATTGGTTCATAGGAAAACATATTTTTGATAATATGAAAAATAAAACTACTGCTCTAATGTATCTGATATATACAATACATCTTTGGACATGATTTATCCCATTGCAGATGAACGGTAAGAAGTTGCAGGGTCATTTGGGCTATTATTGTGGGAATAACTTGATTTGTGTATGATCGAGCTATTGGTTCATAGGAGCAGGAGCCGATTTCAACAGGGTCTTTTGTGTAAGCGTGAAAGGTTAGAAGTTTAACACTCACTGGCTGATCAATAAATAGCAGGGGTTAGTGAGCATCAGCCGCACGTTTACTGCCTCCAATAAATTCCAGGGATTTGGGTTTCCATACAAAGTTTTAGATGCAAGATGGCAGATGTTTTCAAGTACAGGTGCTGTCGTAAAAAAAGGTGAATGAAGCGCCTGTGTGAGGTAATGCAATCAATGCATAGGGGTCATAGTTTTGTGTTTGAACAAGGTGTCATTTTGAAGTTTCAGGTGAAATGTGAGGCTGTGCTTTGAGTGTCCATGTACACTAAACACCGTGCAGTCATGGAAACACTTTGGGGGAAAGAAGCAGGTTTCACCCATGACTTGTCTCTCAATGTACCGAAATACATGTTCACATTCTGACCCCTTTCTTGCCACGTGACACTGTTGTGAAACTTTCACATTCATGCTGATGCAAACCTGGGTCTAAACGTTGTGCAGAGAAATTCTGATAGCGTTCAGGTAAGTTGGCGATCACATGTTACATTTTCAAACGGCGTAACATTTCTGGCACCCCATTGTGTAGTCAAGCCCCAACCGTCTGGCACCCCAAGCAGGTTAAGAGAAAATGCTACCAAATATTGTTCCAGGTCTGCAGATGATTTCAATAAATGTTGATGCAGCCACACAATGAGATCAACGCCGCTGAAAACATACAGACTCCCAATTCTGTCCACTGCACTCTGTACTTTAATGATCTGCGGGGGGACTGTGAGCCAAGAGTGTGACTGTGTTCACCTGCGCCAGCAAAGTCAGCCTGGCCTTCATCCAATCCCATTTTGAGCAGAACCAGAAGTGGGCTCAGCCATAGTGAACCGGGTCTCTCCCCAGCTCTTCATCCATCCACTCCACCGACCCCCCATCCATCTATCCAGCCAGCCATAACTTCACCCACCCCCACACTCCAACTCCCATTGGCCCCGCAGACGGAACCCGAGTCTGGGCTGTAGGAGCCTGTGGCGTGACAATGTGTGCATGTGTGTGTATGCGTGTGTGTGTTTGTCTGCGTCTGTATCTCTGTGTTGGTGTGCGTGTGTGTACCTGTGCCTGCATTTGTGTCTCTGTGGGTATGTGCGAGTGTGTGTATATCTAGTGTCTAGCAACCTGGCCTATGTTATTCTCTCTACAGTCGCACTGTCTTTCATCAGGGCCCGTCCCGCGGCCCACAGACTCCCAGTATACGGTTTCACAGTCGTGGGCCCCTGTCTGCTGCAGCACGTGGGTGGATGATTTCTAACACATGGGAGCCTCGGGGGCCCACGCACCGCTGGAACAATAGAGGACCTGTCAGTGTCGGGGCACTGGAAGAGGACGGGACGGCAGGCGGTGATGATGTCAGAATCATTCACACCCACCCACACTTCACATCCGCACTTCTTGGCTCTTTCACATTCACATACTGTACTAGATGCAGGCAAACAGAAGTATCCAGCGGGGGCTCACATCCTAGGCTCACACACACAGAGACATGCAAATACGCACTGAAAGCCCCATAAACTTCATCCCAAATTACAATTAATTCCTATTTTCATATCCCTGGTCCGCCCCTTCAGCCAGGCCAGAACAATCTGTGTGTGCGTATGTATATAGGCGTAAGTGCGTGTGTACGTGCTCGCATGTGTGGTGGTATGTGTGTATGAGTGTGTGTACCCGTATATGTACGAAATCCTAGTCCAGATCCCACTTGAAGCCCTGAGGATTAGGTCTCTCAGAGCAGCCGTTCTCCAGCTGCAGGCCGCTCGCACGTCCAGTGGATAGCGATCTGGCTTCCCGTGACACCTCCGCCTCCCTGAAAGTGAGAACCTGCACCTCAGCCCCATGTGGGCCGTTGTAGTTTGTGTGTTAGCAAGTTGGCAGAATGTCCACAGGATTATGCTGGTTTTATCCTGAAAATT
>OMOT01025650.1:7020-25060 GCA_900312575.1 Acanthochaenus luetkenii | reverse complement strand
AAGTTACTAAAATATGCCGTAATCGTTCAATTAATCTTGTTAGCTTGCTAGCATTAGCTAGCCGCGAAAGGGAGTGATTGAAGGCTAATCTCAAGCAATCTAGAAACAGCATTAAAAGGTAAACCTCAAACTCACGTTTGATTGGTTAGAATGGTCCCTGTCACAAGGCATACTAGCGAATGTAGAGAAAGGGACGTTCAAGTGAAGAAGAAAAAAACGGAAAGAACGGTCATACCAGAGCGAATTTAGAGAAAGGGACGTTCAAGTGAAGAAGAAAAAAACGGAGAAAAAATGGTCGCACCAGAACAATTATTTCCACTCGCACAGGTGCGACCAATTATATTTCGAGGTCGCACAGACTAAATTTTGGTCGCATATGCGACCAAAACGGTCGCAATTTCGAGCCCTGCAACATAAAATGGCGCCTATGGCATTTTAAGGGTTAGTTGCTATAGTGACAGCAGTCTGGGCAGTAAGGCCGTAAAGTGGCTGTAGCCTAAACTAAAAAGGGGTAGTTTAAATTATGTGTAGGAGTCTGCTGTGCAGGTCCGCCTACACGATTGATTCTCCTTGATGGCTCTCCCACCTGTACTGATTGGTTCCTGTTGATCCAGATCTGCTCATCCAATCAGTAGGCACCATATTAAAATGTAATCCGTCCTAAACGGATAGTGTTTCATTTTCATGTACACCTAATTCCCAGTGTCATTGTGAGATTGTCTGTGTGATAACATAGGCATGAAGGGATTAGAATAAGGACAACATAATAGTGAATGAGTAACCACGGTAATGCGAGTGCATTGCTTGGTGTAACACTTTCACTCGTTTTGCTTTTAAATCAATTGGGCAGTATAGTTGGTTGACATTACTTGCAAGAGCCTGTTTTACATCTCGACATTGAGCCTGCCTCAAATAAACATAACACAGTCTAGCCAAATAACACTCCTTATTATGTTTTTACATTTTTGAAATGCAGACATTTTGAATATATTCAAATCAATTTCCCCTGATGATATTGTAGTTCAAAGTCAGTTTTGGGGAAAAGTGATTTATGTTGCATTCAGAAGTATGATAGCAAGATGCAACACCTATACCCACACAAGTCTAGATACACAGACCTCTAATTTAGGCTTGACAGTTGCAATACTTATATTGGATGCAGGTGGCATCATAAGCCTTTTAAAAGGTTTTAAGCCGACATATTTTCCAGCGCTAGTAAATTGTGGTTGAAAGCGGTCTACTCTAAAGTTTGAGATGACGAACAACTCAAAAACAACTGTACATTGTAATTGGTAGTATTCAGAAAGTGTTGTAAAGGCATTGAGTCAGCAAACTTATATGACGGGAGAATAAGTTGCCTCCCTAGGCTTTGAAAGCACCTTCCTCTACTAGGCCATACCTCACTAATGAGACTTAATCTGAGCTTCTTGAAAGTCACGAAAGCCCCATCACAGACCCTTAAATGTCCCTCTCCTCCTCCTCTTAGCAAGTCTTCCTGCAGCTTACCACGATAGCAGACTTCATCACTTTTCTTTTCTTTACAAGTGGATGCCTCTGCTCACCTAAACCAGATGGGAGCCCTTCAAGTCTCCTGTGAAAAGAGCTACTGCAGCATCTCATTCATCTTCTCCCCGCTGAACGTTTTTCCACTTGCAGTCCCCTGTCCTGGGAGGCACCGCTGGCCTAAATTTGGAAGGCCCTGTCAAGTTCAGCCCCACCGGCTGAAATTTTAACCAGTGTTGAACTTAAAGCCTCTTTTAGGTGCCTTCCCCTTTCCATTTGTTTTAGAACAACTGACCTGCTCTCAGTCTGTTTTGTGCTCTTTCCAGGTTGGAGGTACAATCTTAGAAAGTATTGTGGTGTCAATAAGGCTTGATTTCTTGGTTTTTCGTAATTGGGAATCAGTCATTCTCTGCTTCAAAGTGCAAGCTTGTTTACTATGTCTGGTATACTAAGAGTGCCATAACAGTCCTGACAGTGCCAAGTCCAAATACAGTATCCTCCTGTTGGTGTGTGCCTTGTGATTGTGTTCTTGAATTGTTCACCCATAGTCTGCATGTTATGAATGGTGATGAGTGAATTAACCAACTAGAGCTTAATGTACATGAATGTTTGATTGGGGGAACCAGAGAGCATCCTAGTATAAGATTTAATGTGTAATGTGACCTAGAGTGGAACACAAAAATGTATTGAATGATATGCCAAGCCAACAAGAGATTGTTTGTGGAGTGAACGTTGCAAAGCCAAGAATTTATGAATGACACCATTAATTATTTAATCAAGCAATTTAGTTATTAATGCTGTGCTTATTGCACAACGCCTATTAGGCTGATTGCTTTAATAACACTAGACCTCATTCTGGAACGCATTTATGCAAAAATTCGAAGAAATTAATTCTTACGTCCACTTACGAATTTTCCGGGTCAATTCTGCCATTACTGAATGGTTTCTCATCTGGGATTCGTTCTAGGCTAAGAACAGGATTTAAGAACACGGAAGAGCAGTCAGAATCGGCCAAATCGGAGTGCGCTGTGTTCTTAAGGTCTGAATTTGTGAGAAATCATTGGTGATTGCGTTCACATAAATTCTACAGACATCCTCGGATATGAATAATAATAATAATAAATACGAGAATATTTGTATCATTAACAATTAGGTTTCACATTTATAGTCATGATTCTACGAGGCATCGTGACAAAATAAATAAAAGCACAACACGAACACTGCAAACGGCAGTGAATAAATAAATACGCACTAAACTCAATCTCCTGGATATATCCATAGTGGAATAGAATGGACACGTCTACATTCTGTAAATAAACATGTGAATATCCATAACTAAAATATATAATATCAGGAGCCTACATTATATAGATAGGGCCTATCAAGATCCACAAGTAGCCTACTCATGTATTTAAAAATATAATTATTCTTCAATCTTGTCTGCCCGTCCATATTTGTCTAAAGAGCTGATCTTTCCCAGCAGTTTCCGATTGCTCATCAAATAAGCATGAAAGTCTTTGCAAGACGTTTCTTTGAAATTGTATTTCACTAAAATAAGTGACTCAACAGACAATTAACAACTTGGCATTGTATTCAACGTGAACGGTCAGTGCGAACTGCGAAGGAGAGACTCACTAAGTGCGACGTGCAATACAAATTCAAGTGTATTTATTTATACAGCCCTTTATCATAAGCATGTCTCAAAGGACTTTACAGAAGTTCAAGTTTGTTTATTTTGTCATTCCAACTATATCCATATAAACATACACATACAGTGAATGAGATGATGTTTCTCATGACCAGGGTGCCAAAGAAAAACACATACATACATAAAAACACACACGGACAATTAAGAAACCAGTGCTATACTAAAAATATCTAATATAGAGAAAATGAGCCAACTAGATCTAACTGAGCAACAATCAATGGAATTACAGAATAGTTTAATACAAACTGGTAACTGTGCGTAATGCCAGTGTGGCACCTTATACAACATTTTAAATAGTTGATGCGTTGATTTTAAAAATGCTATTTAAAAAGTAAGATTTTTTGGGGAAATGGTCGGTGGAACAAGCAACGCAAAAACCCTGACATTTTAAGGAATTCATTCACAATGAACAGACTTGACTGTTTTAGGACCCAAAAAGAGGACATGTTTGGGTAAAAGAGGATGTTTGGTCACCCTAGTATTAATAGTCCATATACCGTCTTGTACTCTGTTGTTATTTTCTTAATGTTGGTTATAATTTTATATTCCATATTCTGTCTTGTTCTCTGTTGGTATTTTCGTATTGTTGTTTTTTAAAAGTTTTTTTTTTACCTTGCCTAGTGTGCACATTGTAAGAGCCAGTGGAGAAACATTCCACTGCTCATCTTACTGGTATGACGCTGCATGTGACAAATAAAACCTTCTGTGTGCACACGGTCCTTTGTTTGCATGCCCTCATAAGGAGCTGGCAGGGTGTTCATGTATGTAAATTCAGGTGTACGAGAACGCTCCTTCAATTTATGAATCAGTGGCGTTCCTCATTGGGGGAGCGCAGCTCAGAATACTTTGGAGGGTTGAGAGCACATTTCCATGCGTTCATGAATCCGGCGGGGCTGTTTCGTAGGGTTGTTCTTACGGAGTTCATAAGAAGATCTTTAAGAAGACACTTCCAGACAAAATGTTCCAGAATGATGACCAATGAGAGCAGTGTTTTTTCCAAATGCATCTCGTATCATATTTAGAATTTGTCTCAGTCCTCATCAATTCATGGCCTACATTAAGAGGCCATTTGTGTGACTAATGCCTAGAGGATCTCAGGGCAGTTTCACACCTGATAGTCCGCTTCTAGTCTTTTGGCGTTTGTCATCGGTTATTGCATCGTTTGCATTTATCACTTCAGGCAAACAATACAAATCTCTATGAAGCACTGCACCTCCTCATGACTCCAGTGTGTCCATGATTACTCGTCATGCTCACATGTTGTGAAATGCTCATCTTCCTCATCCCATAATGCACAGCGTAGCTGGCTACGGGTGCTTGTGTAGTCCAAAAATGCACAACGCGTTCTGCAGTTGGGTCTGACCAAGGCCGGATCACGTTCTCACCACAAACGTACCTCACCAGAGTTCGTTTGGAAACGTACCAAGACCACCACCCCTTCAACAAGGTCTCGGTCCACTTTTGGTGCACACCGAGTACGATTGCTGTGTTCTCACCTGCCCAAAAGAACCACACCAGGGGGGGAAATGCACCAGGGTTTGATTCAAGCGGACTAAAAGAGGCAGGTGTAAAAGTGCCCTAAAAATTGTCTCAAAGCAGCCGATTGATAAACAGCATTTATAGTTTTGTGAAGTAATTTCACAAATAAGCCTCACATTGGAATAACCCTCACTCTCTCTCTTGTCCTCCTCCACACACACCTACCCCATGTCTGTCTCAGGTGGTACCATGGCAAGCTGGACCGAACCATCGCTGAGGAGCGCCTGCGCCAGGCCCGGACCCCTGGCAGCTACCTCATCAGGGAGAGCGACCGCCGGCCCGGTTCTTTCGTCCTATCCTTCCTCAGCATGACCAGTGTGGTCAACCACTTCAGGTCAGGCCGAGCACAAGTGTGCTCTCTCTCTCTCACTCACTCTCACTCTCACTCTCACTCTCACTCACTCTCACTCACACCTAGTTGCGATAGAAGCTGACATATAATCCCACAACCTACACTGGCCTCACAAAAGAGTTTACATACCACACAGAACCCTCTCCCATACATAAATATAGACACAAATGCATATGGGGTGCATAGGTGTGACTGTACATTTCACCCAAACGGTAACAAATGACATGGCAACCTCATAACAAGTAGAAAGCATACTAGAATAAAGTGGAAGATAAATATAGAGGTTAGTTATCATCTGCTAAATAAAAGGGCCGAAAGCCACAGACACTGCAGTGAAATTTTATCAACCTCACAGAGCACTTGGCTGTCGATTAAGTCAGAAAATTTCACAGCAGACATTTAAGTTTGACATGTGGTTTCCGGTGGCCTGTCATGTCTGTGCAGAATATTTGAGCCCGTGTGTGGTGTCACCAAGTCACACATAGACTAAGATTACAAAGTTGAACCAAATGCTTTTCACATGTGTATCAACTCACACACATCCTTCTGTTGGAACCAATGGCTGTGTGTGTGTGCGCACATGTGCGTGTGATGCAAAATACTTTTCTTTGATGGAAGGTGTGTGGGTGGACCTGAAGTGAAAGAGAGAGGACAGCACAACTTGGCTACAATACCTTGGAGTATCGTATAACCCTACAGTCAGACAAGACAAGTTAGGCGTTACAACCTGTCCGCCCCCTCACTGATGTATTATATTCAGTATCAGGATACATTAGCCCCATTTAACAACTCTCTCTCTCTGTCTCTCTGTCTCTCTCTCTTTCTCTCTGTCTCTAAATGGTTTCAGCTCAGAGTTAAGGGATCGTGCTAGACAGGGTGTCAGCAAATGCCTGTTTGTCTGCCTCTTGCTCAGACTGATAACATACTTTTAACATCAGTGCATTGGGAGTATATCTCAAGTTACTCTATGTCTGTACCTTGCCAGTGTATCCTTAGCTCACTGGGTTTGTTCATCAAGCGGTTGCTAACTAAACAACAATGACATCATCACCTTGCTCACGCTCATCGGCCCAATGTAGAGACATGATTTCATCGATGCCGGGAGGAAGGATCCCTTCCATAAGGGAATTATGAACACAAGGTTAATAGCGTGGCCCTACAGCTCGATAGGTTGATGCCCTTGGATTGTGGCTGTAACAAATGAGCAATAGCACAAGTGTGTTTATTATTAACCTGCAATGTTATATCCCAATATGGGTAATTTCACATCACGTTAATTATATATATCACATTTTCTGTAAATGTTATGAAGAATTTATCAATACAAAATAACCACATGCCTCTAGGGTTGGGCATTGCCACTGATTTCCCGAATCGATTACGATACACTAGGTCACAATTTGGTAACATTTTCAATTCAATATCGATTCAGTTAGGGATATTTCAGTTACAATACACATTTGTGTAAATTGTACAAGGAACCGTCTAACCTGGTGCATTATTAAATATTCATGTTTACATTAAGAATTGACCCCAAAGCAGTTATATTAATGTACATGTATTTAACATGACCACCACAGCAGTGTATCAGAAGAGAAATGACCAAAAGAGACAAACAACCAAGTAAAAGTAAACCAACAATCAGGAATTGAAAAGGGCTCTGAATTGCCTTTGAATTTTCAAAGGCAATTCATAGCTGTGTGGCGGAAAAAGAGGCTTTGTTTGCGTGAAGAACCAAAGGCTGACCAAGCAAGACTAACGCGGTTAGAGCTTCACTCATCCACGGGAAAAGGCGATCGATTTGAATTGGAAAATTGTGATTGGTTTATTCTAAATATGCTGGCGAAAGATTAATTGGTTGCCTTTCCTTTTTTTATTTCCCATTTCTCCCTTAACAAAAATGGGAAATAAGATTAACATAAAATGTTAAAAAGGTGCATTTTCATTTGTGAACTTTCGACTAATCCAAACACTGCCTAAGGTCATCAGCAGGGAGAGATCATGTAGAATTGAACACTTTCCAACCTTGGGTGCTGCGGGTGAGGCTCGCCTGAACAGACATGAATAGCAGCATAGGTCATCAGCAGGGATGAGATACTGTCAAATTTTAAGTAATAAGAATTCACTGATCTACGGAAGTAGTTGACTAAAGACGGCAAAAACATAGCAGATTATTCTCAGCCTGGTATGACTGCGGTCAAGTGAGACATCTCTTGTGAAACCATGGTCTGGCCAACCGCTCTTTATATTGTGTTGCGTGTCTAATGGTATCTTTATGGTACTTACCCAGCATTGAGTCAAAATATCTTTATTCTCAGAGCGTTTTGTCAAATATAGCGGAGCTACGCGGTCCCGATTACATACAGAGCCACGCTCTTGATAAGAGATGATGATCCATTGCATTACATGTTTTTCTGGTTGTAAATCAGTGGAATAATTAGCGCAGTTGAAAACTGTTGTTTAACAGAACGTGAGTTTCAGAGAATGTAAACACTACTAATTCTGTTGTTATTATTTCTGTGCTAACAAAGCACAATTCTACCGCAGAATCACCAACGCATAACTATAAATGCTCCCACCGCTATAGACACCTACGCCGTAGTTGTATAACTTGGCCTTTAGCCTGTATTTAACAATAACCTTACTGTCTTCTGTCATTGTTGTGTGTCCTCTCATCAGGATAATCGCCATGTGTGGAGACTATTACATTGGTGGGCGGCGGTTCTCATCTCTGTCCGACCTGATTGGTTACTACAGCTATGTGTCTTGCCTGCTGAAAGGAGAAAAGCTGCTATCACCAGTGGCACCCCCAGAGGTGAGACCGACTGGCCCGGGGTCTAGAGCCTGGAAGGATTTCAGATTGTCCAGAGATGTCGTCTTATTTTTTATTGTTTGTTTCGGTACACTAAGGTGTTTCCGAAGGACAAACTTTTGTCTTAACCTAATGAAATGGTGAAATATCAGGGGCTGGAAGATGGATTTAAAAAAATACGTAACTTTAAGGCAACCCTGGTTCAGACTATTCTGTGTAGAAGAGATTATTTGTATCCATGTCTTCCTTTCCCCCTCATCTTTTGCCTTCAGGCAATATTCAGAACTGTTTAAGGCAAGGCTCGGATTAATGCTAATTACCTGTTTTAGGAGAGTGAAATTTCCCAGAGGGAATTGTAGTACAATACTTGATTTTGTGGGATAATTGGGGGGTTGTGTGGTAGGAAGGTCAAGGGTAATGATGAGATTGTTATTCTTTGCGTGCATGTTTCCACAGCCTGTAGAGGACAGGAGGAGAGTCAGGGCCATACTTCCATACACCAAAGTGCCAGACACTGATGAGATCAGGTGAGTCCCTGTGTATGTTCATGCGAAAGAGGTCTAACACTTGCATGACATTTGTGTGTCCAGCCAGTTGCTGTTTGATAGTAGCATTATCAATATGACCCACAACATTTGAGCTACAAACAAGCAGTGTTTTTCTTCTAAGCCCAGAAATATTGAATGAGATTGTACTGCTCCCAAAAAGCAACGTAGTTTTTCTTTCGTTTGTTGACATGGAACTGGCATATAAATGGGTATTCACCCCAGCCTGCTATTCCCCTGGAAAGCACATTATCTGACTTACTAATGAAAAAACAGTCTTCTCCCTGTCATTTAGCTGCGGTAGGCACACTTACTGATGATCCCAGCTATCCCTGATTTCCCAAATCTGATAAACATCTGTCTGAAGTCAACCTCACCCTGAAACATGACCCTGTGTCCGCCAACCAGCCACAGGCTTAACTGGATGGATAGACATGTGTGTCTCAGAGGAGACACCTGCTGGTAGTTCAATGATACTACAGTCTAAACCCAAATACCAGGTATACATTATTTCAATTTCTTCAGCTGGCAAATTTAAGCTATAGAGCAGCCAATGTTGAAGTTGTCGTTACAGCATGGTAAAGATGATCACGCCATGGCTCAATCTTTGGGTGTGTGACTGTGAGAGGGATGAGTTTACAAAGAGCTTTACAGGAAGGCATACAAACAAGAATAATACATTATATAAAGAGGAGATAGATAAAAAGAGGTCAAAGAAAATTGGTTGAACTAAAATGCTATGCTCACTAATATGATGATATTATAATGTAAATAATATGCTCACATTTGTGCCTTCTTTCCGAGGGTCAATCTGTGCAATGTTGTGTGACGGATTATATCTCTTCCCTCTTAATACCCCCTTTAACTCCATGTATCTCCAGCTTCCTGAAAGGGGACATGTTTATCGTTCACAATGAACTGGATGATGGCTGGATGTGGGTGACCAATGTTCGCACAGAGGAGCAGGGCCTCATTGTGGAGGATCTGGTAGAGGAGGTGGTGAGTACAGCACAGAAAGGGTAGGATGCGTCTCATTGTTCAGTAGTGACGTCTGTATAGGCCACTTACCAAGATGTGTATTATCTCGGGTCAAGTAAAACACCCAGAGAAGAAGCTGTTTCAGTGTTCTGCTGTCACCTCTGTTCAGTACACTTTTGTGTCTCGTCACTATGTGGGTGACTTCTGTGCAGCGCACCAAAGTAGGATGCATCTATTGGGAGATCTATTCCGCACATTCAGGGTGCGTCTAAGTTCTTAGTAGTGACATCTGCACAGCTCACTTGGCTGGATCCATCTCAATAATTAAAAGTGAACGCTGTGCGGTATGTTCAGGGCAGGGTACATCTCAGCACAGCATGTGTACAGTACACTCAGGGTAGTGTGGATCGAAATACACCAGTGGCCTCAGTACAGCACCCAGGGGTGTGATCATAAAATGTAGAGATTATGATGGTCCTTACCAGTTTTGCATCACATTGACCATAGACATTGATCCATTAGACTTGGCTACTTGACATATTTCTGTTTCTGATGTTTCGCAGGGGCGGGAGGAGGATCCACATGAGGGCAAAGTGTAAGTTATGAGCACAGAACTTGTTTTTCTTAGTGTCCAATAACTAATCAATGTGTAAAATCCATAGCAGGATGTAAGCCTATGACATCCATACTTTTCTCATTACTTAGGATTGTCTACGGAGCAGTGACTTAATCATTTATTTTGTGACAGTTTATATTTTTTAGAATAGACAACCTATCATTAGAGGCTCATTACATCCCTGTTAGTTCAGCCTCTTTGGTTGCCTCCACACACACACAACCGATGTTTGCCATGTCCCCTAGCTGTAAGTGATGTTTTTATGTTCTGCTTCAGGAAGCAGAGGAGCATGACGGCACAATGTATACAGTATGAGTCATTACTGACTTCTGACATATTCTGTCGTTCATCTCAGTGACTCCCAAGTCAAACAACACACTCATGCCACAAGCCTGTGTGACAGACAAGGAGTTCAGAAAGTCTAGTTATGTTTACTTTTAAGCCCTCCTTTCTTTTAGCTCCTCTGAACATAACAGTGATTGCATCTGTGCCCTGGATGATATGTTTGCAGGCACTAGTGAATAATTTCGGGAAATATTTCTGTGTTGAGGGTGGCAGTTGTTTCAGTGGGTGCCTCTGAACATCTGCATTTTGTTGATTGAGCTAATTCTATTGTGTGCCTCTCTTTCTTCTAATGCTCTTCTTGGGTCTCCTGTACAGCTGGTATCACGGAAAGATCAGCAAGCAAGAGGCCTACAACTTGCTGATGACGGGTACCATTCCTCTCTTCCTTTCATTAGGCCTTAGTTATTAATCACTTGTGACGTTATCACACGTTCTTTCTGTAAAAATTATGAATTATGTTTTTAACATCAAAATCCATTTATCATAATGTACTGCTGAGCACACACTAAAACCTTTCTCTTTCTCCTTATCTCCCTATTTATCTCGCTCCCTCTGTCTTGGAAGTTGGCCAGGTGTGCAGTTTCCTAGTCCGGCCGTCAGACAACACGCCTGGGGATTACTCCCTCTTTTTTCGCACCAATGAAAACATCCAAAGGTTTAAAATTTGCCCTACCCCCAACAATCAGTACATGATGGGGGGGAGGTACTACAACAGGTATGTGTGGTGGTATTATTATGGTTATTGCAACAGAATAAAAGTTGTGTTGTATAGAAAAAGAAAAGAATACTTGTAACATAATGTGATGCAATAACTGATACTCTCTTTCTCTACCCCCGGGCAGTGTTGATGACATTATCGACCATTACAAGAAAGAGCAGATTGTTGAGGGCTACAACCTGAAAGAAGCAGTTTCAGTGCAGGTAGGTCCAAGTCCACACTACCGTTACTGTGTCAATTTGAGGTTACCCTTTGACCTGATATGGGGTGACAGACAATCTTCTTCTTCTGCGTTTCGGTAAGGTCTTCGTCGTTCCACTCCCCCAGGCTCGGGGCTATCCTTTTACCACCCCGAGTCTAGGGGAGGTTAACCCGGACTATACTTCGGGGCACACCTCCAGTAGCCACGTCACCATGTCGTCACCCAGAACCGACAGACAATGCGTCCCATGGGGTGCCCAGTCCAGGATGACATGGTCTGCGGTTTGTTCCTCTGCGCCACACTCGTAGGCCGCGCAAGAAGTCAAGCCTCATCTGTGCACCGATGAGCGGGAACGCCCAACGCCGATCTGGAGGCGGTTAAGCCTCACCCACGCCAGTCTAGGCAGGTCCACCCCAATAGGGGGAAAACCGACATCTGGGATGAAATCACGGAGTCTAGAGGTGTTCTCCCACTCCGTGCTCCAGATGTAATCCGTCCAACGTGCCGCACACCTGTAAAGGAATTTCTGTACAGCAGGCACAAATGGGGGTCTCGACATGAGGCGCCGGGGAGGCTCAGCTGTTACAGCGAGCCTTTCGTGAAGCAGATGGTTTGGCTCCACGGCCCAGCACGCGAATGCTGTGGCTCCCGTGCGGCGAAGCCCATTTCTGCATGTCATGCGGTGAAGCTAGTTTCTGTATGTCCTGGTTCAGAGTCCCCTCCAGTGACTGCCAGTCTCCAGCAGAGTACACCAACGCGTGGTCATCCGCATAGGCATACTTCCGTGAGACTGTATCAGGCAAGTCATAAATGTAGATATTATAGAGGAGCGGGGCCAAGACAGATCCCTGGGGGACGCCGTTCTTGAGGCGTCGTAACCTGCTTCGCTGTCCGCTACCGGTGGTGAGGGTAAAGCTGCGGACAAGCTCCAGGATCATACTGATCCTACTGTCTGGCAGCAGGCGGAGCAGCTTGCAGGTGAGGCCGCGGTGCCTTACGGTATCGTAGGCAGCCGCCAGATCTACAAAAACGTCTCCGGCCTTCTTCTTTAACGAAAAGCTGTCCTCGATATCTTGAGTCATCAAAGTGACTTGGTCTACAGTCAATCTCCCGCATCGGAACCCGGCCTGCTCCTGAGTGAGCAGCGGGTCAATGATCGGTTCGCCGCTGGCGTAGATGAGACGCTCGAGGATCTTGAAGGGGATGCAGAGTAAGGAGATGGGACAATAGCTCTTAGGGTCCCCTTCAGGCTTATTCGGCTTAGGGATCGCGACAACTAGGGCTCTTCTCCAGATTTTGGGGATCTTGAGTTGGTGCAAGCAGGAAGAGAGGAAAGACAATTGAAGGTTTCAGTCAGATTTAACCCCAAATGGACCCAGTAGATAAACATGGCAGGTCGTGGAAAGCATCCAAATGTCTGTATGTTTGGACAAAGAGGAAAAGATGGAGCACGTGCTGGGTGCAAACTACACTGGACTGGGAGGACTGAATGACGACCATATTTATGCACTTGGTCCATTAGGCTGTACCATGCAAATTTGGATGGACCAGCTCCTCCTTAAGCAAGACACCTAACCCCAAATTGCTCCTGTTGAGCAGGTTGGCGCCTTGCATGGCTGCCTCCGCCAACGGTATGATGAGATGTACTGTAAGTCGCTTTGGATAAAAGCGTCTGCTAAATGTAATGTAATGAAGAGAAAATCCCACATCAGAGGTTTTCCTGGTTGCTTTCCCCCAAATATGGCACTTAATTAAAAGCTGGTTTGGAATTGATTTAGCCTTTGTGGTTGTATAATGTTTTGATTTGTTTTTCAATTTACTTCAGCACCAGGAACAAGTCCTCACCGACATAGTGGATGGAAAGGAAATTTATAACACTATCAGACGAAAAACAAAAGATGCTTTCTACAAAAACATTGTCAAGAAAGGCTACCTCCTGTTCAACAAAGGTATAATACATGTTTTAATTTACTCATAAATAATTTAGGGTACATGTTGTATAGGTTTGTTGATAAAGGCTTTAGATAGCCCCTTGGAGCTTCACCTGTGTGTCCTGTTTTGAGGGTCTAGTCCCTACCATCATGATCAGCTTTTTTCTGATTCCTCTTGACTCCAGGCAAAGGCAAGCGATGGAAGAACCTTTACTTCATCCTGGAGGGTAACGATGCCCAGCTCATCTACTTTGAGAGTGAGAAGAGAGCCACCAAACCCAAAGGGCTGATCGACCTAAGTGTGTGCTCCGTGTACGGTGTGCACGACAGTCTGTTTGGCAGGTGAGGTGCCAAAATACTCTTGATTGGTTTAGTAAAGTTGGCAGGAAGTGCTCTCTCAGCTCTAAGTGGTCAGTTACCCAGAGGCCAAATAGAAGACGCTGTTGTGATGATGTGTCATCTGGTAAAAATGTAATGTAAAGTGTTCTCTCCTGTTTGTTTGTTTTCCAGGCCAAACTGTTTCCAGATTGTGGTCCAGCACTTTAGTGAGGAACAGTACATATTCTACTTTGCGGGGGAGGTTCCAGAGCAAGCACAGGTAATGAGAGGGTCTCTATATGCCTGCCTCTGTCACTGACTGGCAGTTTAATACCTGTGTCTTACCAGTATTCTCTCCCTGCTCTCTTTCTTTTTTTTGCAGGATTGGATGAAATGCCTTCAAACATTCTGCAGTAACCTAAGGAAACCCACCCAGCCCACCTCCAACAAGAGACTTAGACAGGTACACATAGCACCAGCCAATGCTTGTTCATGTAGTAATAGGCAAAACAATAGATGACAGAGTACGCCACGTCAGTAAAAAAGATGTTCATCAAATACTCTATTGTGTTACAACATGGGATCAAAATTGATTTCATTTAGTTAAAGTGCTCTATAATGTCAAAGTGAAAAAACATCTACAATTTTAAATTAAAATGCAATATTGTTCAAGCTCCATCAGGTTGGATGGGTACTATTGGCGAACAGCAATTTTTAAGTCTTGGCACATTCTCAATTGGTCTGGGCTTTGACTGGGCCATTCCAGGAAATCCCTATAACAAGATGCTGCCACCACCATGTTCTTAGATTGATGTGCGGTGTTAGGCTTGTGCCAAACATAGCGCTTACCGTTAACACCAAAAAAAGTAAATGTCCTGGAATCATCAGACCATAGAATCTTCTTCCACGTGGTCTCCCACATGACTTTGAGCAAACTAGCCAAGATGTATTCGGTTTTTTTCTTTCAACAAGGGCTTTGTTTTGCCACTCTTCCATAAAGCCCAGATTTGTGACGTGTCCGGACTATTGTTGTCCCATGCACAGCAAGCCTCTTGGTAACCTCTCTTACTGTGGCCCGTCTCACTTGGCTCCTTTTAATTTTTTTGGACGGCCTGTTCTAGGCAGATTTGCAGTTGAGCCTTCTCTCCATTTTTTGACGACGGACTTTATTGTGCTCCAGGGGATATTCAATGCCTTCGACATTTTCTTATGTCCTTCCCCCAATTTGTGCTTTTCAAGAACCTTGTCCCAGATCTGTTTGGAATGCTCCTTTGACTTCGTGGTGTAGTCTTAGTTTGGAAACACGCTAACCAACTGTGGGATCACCCAAGGACAGGTGTATTTATTCTGAAACCATGTGAAACACCTCATTTGAACACAGGTGCACTTCATTCAACTAATTATGTGACTTATTTTCTGTTTTTATTTGTAATTAATCTAGAAACATTTTCACTTTGACATTATTGAATACTTTGTGTTCATCAATGACAAAACAAAAACGGAATTAAATCCATTTTGATCCCATGTTGTAACACAATCAAATGTGGAAAAAGTCCAAGGGGGGTGAATACTTTTTATAGCCACTGTAACTGCAAGACCGCTAGTAATGGATAATTGCAAATGTAAAAGTTAGTTAAACAGGGAGCAGACAGAGAGAGACAAAAGGTGGAAGGTTCCCCGCAACAGCTAAGTGTGCTTGAGCAAGACACATAGTTAAATACCTAACATGTAAAAATATCTGTTTATCAACTTCTAGGGTTTTACTTAAGTCTGTGTTTTAAAGGCTTGCTTGCTCGGAACTGCTGCATTCATCAGCCATTTTCTATATCTAAAAATGATAAAAGGGATAGAGGAAGTAGGCTTGAGTATCTGATGATGAATTGACAATGGGAAACACAAATCAAATCATTTTACAAATTTGTATTATCAACATTGTTGATAATGTCGAGTACCCGTTGCAGCCCTATCTCCCCTGTATCTCCCTCATGTATCATCATTTAGCTTCACTCTGTATCAAACCTTCCTTTCCACTCATTTATTTTTAATATACTGTAATTTAGATTTTATGTATTCTTCATCTTATGTGATTTTAATGTAAAGCGTCTTTGAGTACTGTGAAAAGCACTATACAGATCAAATGTATTATTATTATTATGTGTCACAAATGCCTTTAACAGCAGCCATGTACCGTTGGTTTCCTCCCAGGTGAGCAGCCTGGTGCTTTATGTGGAGGAGGCCCACAAGCTACCTGTGAAGCACTTCACCAACCCCTACTGTAACATCTACCTAAACAGCGTCCAGGTGGCCAAGACCCACCCCAGGGAGGGGCAGAACCCCGTCTTCACGGAGGAGTTCATCTTTGAGTGAGTGTCACACCTCTCCCTGCTCTACTTTGTCTTCCTCGCTTTGCTTTTCCTTCACCGTCCTATCGCTATACCAATGCTTTTCACCTAGAATTCCGCCATGTTTCCCCACAATAACCAGATGTATTTATCTGTTCTTTCAGTGACTTGTCAAGTGAAATCAACAGATTTGAAATCAGCTTGAGCAACAAGACAAAAAAGAGCAAAGAAAGCGACATCTGTAAGTACATCTTTGAATGAATTGTTGTTTTTAAATCAGCTAGTAAATGCTACTCTACATTTCCCATATGTGCAATCACCTTTCCTGTCTTTCACTCTCCTCACAATCAATGTTTCCCTCTCCCGCTGTCCCCACCTCTCTATCCCTCACAGTGTTCATGCGTTGCCAGCTGAACCGTCTGCAGAAGGGCCAGATGATTGACGAGTGGTTTCCTCTCAGCTCCCACGTGCCTCTGAAGGGCATCGAGCCGGGTTCCTTGCGTGTGCGCGCCCGCTACTCCATGGAGAAGATCATGCCCGAGGAGGAGTACAACGAGTTCAAAGAGGTCTGATTCGCTCAGAGCTTTGAAAATAGGTTTTTAATGTCCACTAACTGGTCGGCTCTGTTGTTCACTCAAACTGACACTGATCTAATTTTAGATCTTTCTGTGTGTGTGCGCGTGTGCTCTCCTCTGCAGATGATCCTGCAGAAGGAGTTCCATGTGATCTATGCCCTGGCCCATGTGTGTGGTCAGGACCGCACCCTGCTGGCCAGCCTCCTGCTGCGGATCTTCAGGCACGAGAAGGCTGAGGCCCCCCTACTCAGGACACTCAATGACAGAGAGATTAACATGGAGGGTAAGAAACACAGAAACACATAAGCAAAACTAACAGAAAGCATGCTTTAAAAAGAAGGATGGATGGGTGACATAACCTTATGTGGATGGCATGCCCTTTATCTCAGGAACCCAGATCCAAGATTTTCAACTCCTTTCATTTGGATTTTGCAATGTTTTTGAATGTCTGTAGGGAAAATACATATATACGACACTGTGTGCAAACGCATGTACCCATACACTGGTATGAACTGCTCTGTTCCCGCACTATTGGCAGATGAGGCGACAACGTTGTTCAGAGCGACCACACTGGCCAGCACACTGATGGAGCAGTACATGAAGGCCACAGCCACACCCTTCGTCTGCCATGCTCTGAGAGACACCATCCTCAGGATCATGGAGAGCAAACAGTCGTGCGAGGTAACCAACACATAATGTATTGGGTGACATTTCTTATTTCATCTTATGGTTCACCATCATACATTGCGAATCTGTTTTTCCCTTCCTTTCTCTCTCTCTCTCTCCCTGTCTGTCTGTCTCTCTCGCTCCCTGTCTAAAGTTGAACCCTTCCAAACTGGAGAAAAATGAGGACGTGAACCTGAACCTGGCTCATCTCCTCAACATCCTGTCTGAACTGGTGGAGAAGATCTTCATGGCCGCGGAGATCCTACCACCGTAAGAACGAACGCTCACACTCAAGACAGTGATGCCACCCGCAGCAACACATGTGGTACAATCAGTTTAATATAAATTGAGGTCAATTCACCTCCAAATAATCTGTCACTGTCCCTCAATGATGACCCATCCAGGACACTGAGGTTCATCTATGGCTGCCTGCAGAAGTCGGTGCAGCAGAAATGGCCCACCAACACCACCATGAGGACCAGAGTCGTCAGGTAAACACACACAAATATAAACACTTTTGCTAATAGCCTTTTGAGACGTTGCAAAGGAGTTATTATATCCACATTGTCTGTATTTTGTATCACTAAATTAATTTGGTTAACAGGTTATTTTGTGTAACAAAGTAATGAGTTCTACAGACTAACTTAACATATCTTTGGCTCGTCCAGTGGCTTTGTCTTCCTAAGGCTGATCTGTCCTGCCATCCTCAACCCCAGAACGTTCAACATCATCGCTGGTGAGCGTCCACACACACACACACACACACACACACACACACACACACACACACACACATTTTCAAGGCCGTTTTCTGCCCCAAATGTTGGACCAGACCGCTGCAATTCCTTACTACCTGTGTCCGTCTACTTCACCGCACGTCATGATCCAAC
>OMOT01025619.1:0-12011 GCA_900312575.1 Acanthochaenus luetkenii | reverse complement strand
CCGAAAAAGAAGTAGAGAGAAACCAAACAGAGTAACTGACGTGTAGACGAAGACGACGGACAGATAAAACACGCAGAACACTGCCAGGCCTGCTGCGTCTGTGACCGTTCAGAAGAATGGTGGGTCAATCCTAGCTTGACCAATGACAGGCGGGAATGCATCCCAGACGGGGCACAAATCACTGTGTCCTGTGGGGGGGGGGAGCACGCCATGTGGGTTTCTGCTGAGAGCATTAGTGGGGAGACTGGTTTAGGTCAGCCGCAGGTCGGCCGAATGGGCCCCTGCGCTCAAGATCGGCCCTCTGCTTAACCCCGACTTAATACTGCTGATAGCCGAAGTGCAGATGGTGATAGGAATAAGGCAAGGCCCTCGGCAGCACATGTCGCCACATGGTAGAGGCATGTGTACATGTATGTTATCAACGCGCGGCTTACGGTTCGGCTGGATGCTTGATACGGGTTTCACAGTTTGATATCATCGCAATATGTTGAACGAAATCGGAATGAAGACAATTGAACCAGTCTTTTGTCACGTCAGTTGTCTCATTTGGAAACCCAAACAGCAGACTACGGAGCATCTTCAGTTTCAGTGTCGCTGCCGCATCTACACAGTAGTGAGGTCAGCCGGGCGATGACCCGAAATAAAGACCTGCTGGCCTTGGTGTTCAAACGACTCAGAAGAGAGAAAAGACCATCCTGAATGTCAGTTCTATGTATTTGACTGCAGCTGTAAATCTCGAGAGGGAAATAAAAACCCGATTCAAACCTTTGTATCGCGAGCGTTGGTGATTTCACGTCAACGCGTCCAGATGAAGTACGTTAATGAAGTGGGGAAACGGCTGCAGTCACTAGAGAAAGGGCTCCTGTTAATATCAGTTATGAAACGTGACAGTTGCAGCGGAGCCGTCGTCAGCCAGTGGTTATATACCGTATGGGCAGAATAGTTGTGATTGGCCTAACCACCTCTCCATACTTCTGCACACCACACCGTTGCCACGTGTCCCTTGGAGACGCGTTGGCTGATGATAACGACACCGCTGCAACACGCTCCTCTGGCGTGACGGATGGTCGGTAAGCCCTCCTTTCACGGCGGGGTTTGGCTCGGTCACAAGAATAACACACACGCCAGCGATGGAAGTGCCCGACTCCCATTTTCTTCCGACTGTCTCAGCGAAAGACAGGCGGGATGAAGAAGTGCTGCTTGCGCCTCGGCCGCAGTCGCACATTTAATGAAAGTATGTTGGCTCCGGAGACGGCCAACATCGACCTCGCTGCTTCCTCCTCTCCCTTTGAAGAAAGGCAGAGAGCAAGAATGAAAGATGTGTCTTTTTTTTATTTGCTCTGTTGTGAGTCACGGCACTACTCCACTATCCCAGTTCCAGACCATGACAGAGGCATGGTGCGTTTGGCCCCAAACCAGTACGCCCCTCAATGTTATTCTCGCTCTCCCTACTTTTATTTGGGGGAAGATACTCAAAAATGGCCGCGCGTGTGTGTTGTGCGAAGAAGAAGTCAACCACGTCGATTTTTTTCCATTGACTCAGCCCTCAAGTGTTTCAAATGAGTGTTTCAAGTCGGACATTTGTTTGCGTATTCACATCCGCACATCTGCTGCGAGGGGAAATGTCAGCGCTCCCTCTGTCTGCCTGAGCAGAGCTGCAGCAGCCTTTCTGTTTGCAGGATTAACTGCACAGTGGTTTCAGCAGATGTCGAGTGTGGCATCTACAGAAGGAAAAGTTTGATTCGGTAAAATATGACATAACCCACCTCAACCGCAACGGGCCGACCCAAGCAGTTGGACGCCGTCTTCTCCGTGGCTAGCGTCGTTCTCCACTATCACCAGTGATGCCAGACTTGTCTGCTAGTTCTGGCTGGGTCCACGTTGTGTGGTTCTATTGGCTCTGCGGGGCGACGAAGCTTGAAAAGTGGCACGCGGTGATTTGTCGCTGATTCAGTATCCGAGTACCTCGACGATGGGCCACCCGGCGGCCCGACCACACGGAACGCCAACAAGCGTAGATGGTGTGTGGACTTACCGCCGTCCCGTCTACAACTCTGCTATTCTGCACAGAACTCTGCGCCCGAGCAGCGGTTTTGATGCGTGTAATGAAATAATTCTTAACCCACGTGATGAAACACGTCTCCGCATATTTGTGTTCACGTTGTTGTGGTGAGGTTGGGATCAGGAAAAATAAATACATCTTGTTACATTTCATTTTTTGGGACGTCTTCCATGACACAGTTCACATCCTGTGAGGATACATTGTGGGAAACCATGATCAATTCTAAAATAGCCTTTCCCCCAGAAGTGACTTTCCCCCAGAAACTGCAACATCAACATTGAAGTTACAATCAATTATGGAATTGTAAACGTGGCTTATGTTTAATATTGTTAAAGACCGCATTTCACTAACATAGTGCTTTTTATGGTAATAAATAATTACGAAATACGATTCTTGTGAAATTGTGACATCGGCACATTGAGGCTTCAATCCTAAAATAGAACATCCTGAAGCTTTAATTCCGAGGTTCCCTCTTTACTAGGCCCTTGAAATGACTTAAACCAATTTATTCCTAATGTGCGTTCTATCATTGAACTCGCTACTTTGAAAGCATCATGTTTTCTTGTGTTGGCAGGCTGCATCAATCATTGACCCTTTGGAAACGTAACATAAGTGCACTAATTCACATTGGAGAGGTGCTGGAATATACCACGTTCCATAGAAGGTTGTTGATCACAGCTGAATTATGAGTGTGACCCTGTGGAGCCCTTCCTGTGTGTTACCTGACGCACGCCTGATTTGCCATGTTCGAATATCATCCAAGATAAATAGACATCTGGTGGCATTTAGTTGTTGACCCCAAAAAACGAAACGCAATGGATCCCTCTCATGTACAAACATAAAGCATACTGCACGTAATGTACAGCCCCGCAAGTCACGCGTCAAACACAAGATAATGTCCACGCGGTGTGTCTGGTAATAGTGAGGACCAATGACCAGACCACATGGTCTTGCTTTACTTGAAATGACCTCATTCTAACATGCCAGCACTGGAACATGAGCACAAGGAGCCAGGGGGTCTGTCTCGCTCTCCACACGGGCCAATAAAACTCGTTTACGGCCTCCATGTTGTTCTACATGCATGCATGCGAACGACATCTTCAAGGGAAGCCTTTTCTCATTTGAAAATGGCCGGCATTGTTCCAGGTGCACATGCCGTGTGAAAAGGTGGCAATGCAAAGCGCCGCTCATATTATACAATACGTTCGACGCGTAACTGTTTTCAAACCCTGCTGACTCACCGTTCTCCTTCTCAGACCCTCAAGAGAAAGACACTGGACTCTCAGGCTGGACTTGAAATGTTGAAGTATAGCTTCATAAATTAACATTTGCTAAATTATGTGCGTGTGTGTGCATGTGTGTATGTGTGTGTGTGTGTGTGTGTGTGTGTGTGTGTGTGTGTGTGTGTGTGTGTGTGAGCACGAGCGTTTGCGTGTTTGCATGTGCCTGTTTTAAGAACATTCCTCTTTAATAATGTAGATGCAGGTGCTATTCGAGTCCATTTTTTTTACAGCTTACCCAGGGAATATTAATTCTCAATTACATAAAAGAATTCCTGCCAAGACTACATCTGCCTGCCAACTCCGGTTGGCGCTCCATCAGATGTTCTATTCCTTAACACAGTCAATAGTTTGCGTTTTTTCCCCCCCTAAAACTTGTGGCAGCAGATGTGACTCCCAACTCTTCAACTCCAACTCTCACAAGCTCAGACTGAAGGACACACACGGCGAGCCTGGATTTCAGTCTTTTATGGAAACTGCTGACTGGAACACAAAGACTTTGTGATATCCAATCCCGCCTCACAAAAGCGTCCCCATTACAGTGGCCCAGATTGTTTATGAGGCACACTTGCACGCTTTAAAGTCTGTCTCTTGAGATTGAGATAAATGACCTATTTGTCATAGTCCGTCTTCCTCTAACCAAGCGCAGATGGGATGACAAAACCAGATCTAATCAGGTCCACGTTCACCGCTTCATTGGATCTGAATCCGCGTCGTAGCAGGCCATCTTAACTGTTTTGTCTACTGATGAGGCGCTGTTTGTGCCTGCTCAGCTAGCAAGAGGAATGAAGCGTTCTCTCGAAACCGAGATCCGTTCCACTAAAGGTTTGTGTTTCTTAGGCTGTTTCTGTCAGTGGATACGCCACAAATACCAGAAGCTTACAAGTGCAAGTACTAGTTTTCAAGTGCTGGAAAACAAAGTTATGTATAAAAAGCTGTGGCCACATTGTCTCAATTCACATCACAAATGCAATATTCAGCAAAAAAACAATATTTAAAAAATGATGATATAATTTTTTAGTCAGTATTATGCAGCCCGAGTCCACAGCGCTCTAGACGCCGGTGAATTCCAACCTTATTTCAAATATATTCCAGATTGGAGTGATGATAGCGAGCTCAAGAGCCCAGCGTGGTGTTTATCTTGTGGCCTGTGGCCGGAGTCTTCAAAGGACACTGCTCTTGTCCTCTCTGGGCGTGTGTGTGTGTGTGTGTGTGTGTGTTTGGGGGGTGAGTTGTTGGGGGTTCATCCTGTTCAGACATACAGTCATCCGTGGATTATTTTTCTCTAAACAACCTTAACATACAGATCTCTGACCACAAGCCGCTGATCTCTTTGCATATCACGAAAAGGAAGCGAGTCATTTTACAAAATCCATCCATTGCACCAAAACACTAAATGAAGCAATACGAAATCGTAAGATGCTTGTTCCTTACGATGCCTGGCACGAAGGGATGATGTATCAAAAGTTTGCATGCGCCCCTTTGATTTGGCTCCGCTGTAACGAGGTCCAGATGCTCCGGAGGACCAGGCCCAATTTAAAGTGTCGTAAACCTGTTTGCAGCAAGTGAAAAAAGAAAACCCCGCTGCCCAGGCATGCTAGGCCAGCTCAGCGATTCAAGGACCCTAATGTTTTGGTAATTTGTCTCAGTGGTAACTTCCCCCCTGTTGGAGAGTGTTTACTTGTTAACATTCCAGTTGGCGACTGTTAATACTAGGGTAGTTATAAGGGCTAGAGGAGTACACCGTGACAACCCCAAGGGCACCCTCTTTGCTGAACGACAGGCTCAACAGTCAGACGTCAGTGTGGAGCATGAAGTCAAAAGCACCATTAAAGCTACACGAGGCTTTTTTATGTAAGAATACACCCGTCTTTATCAGCCTAAATCACAACGCAGGGCTGCAATAGAAAAGAGCATCGCATGGCCTCTGATTGACGCCCCGTAGATTCGCGCTATTTGCCCAAATGAAATTATGATATCAGGCATGAAACGTAACCGTGAAATACAAACGGTCTCCGGAACGGCAGTGAGCGAGCGCTCCATCCAGGGAAAGCTGGACTCACCAACATTAGATCGTTTACCTCTCTCGTCCCTTTGGTACCAAGCGATCACAGACCGAGTGTGCAACACGTCACGTTACACGATTTCACGTTTTTCAGACAGTTATCTCTCGCTGCCATTTGGAGCCGCCAACCTGCAAAGTCGCCTAAGTGCAAAAGTCTTGAAATGAATGAAAATATGTGTGATTTTATTGTAACTGTAAGTATCATGAAGTAAGTTTTATACAAAGTATCTTACAGTACCATGAATGGATATATTATATATGTTTGTATTCGTGGTTATACGAGGCCACTTTGATTCATTTATATGGCTTTTGCTGTACTGAAGTAAATTAACTACGACTTTAATTTGCCTGAGGAATGAAATGTAAAAAAAATAAAAAATAGTTTTTCACAATTTGGAAAACAATTTTATTTCACACCTTTTTGTTTTACACACATTTGTCTGTCATTTGCGCTTGTTTTTGTCTGTTGACACAATTATCGAAACAAATCGTTTCAACTCGAGGCTGATTATGGTCATTACAAAGACATGTAACTGTAACTTTCTTTTTTACAACATATCCCTTGGTAGACAAATGGCTGTACTACACAATAATACAACTGATCACGAGGAGAAAAGAAACAAGTCAAATGTGTTTTTATTCGGGAGATGTGGGACAAAGAGGCAACATTTGCCAACATTGCAATCCCTCAGAGTTCATCCAAGTAGAGTCCCAAAGCCTGTCCATGTGTGACTATTGGTTACTGGCTTGGGACCACATGCAGCCCTCATATGATGCAAAATGGAAGGCTGTGGAGTGAAAGCCTCACTTACTGTATATAACACAGCGCTAACACTCCACACAAAGGTTCTTCACACAAAAAAGGCTCTAGTCTGTACAGGCTTTCTTTGTGTTGCCATGGAAATTTCCACTGCCAACAAGGACCGAGACACGGCAAGCGGGCGAGTCCTGTGGCAGGTACATGGAATAAGGGAAGAAGTGTTAGGATTTTTATTTTTTATTTTTTTGGACTGACTCACCGAGTCCAAATGAAATACAGCTGTTTTACAGACACCAACGTGGACTCCATCTCTCCCTCTCTCTCTCTCTCTCTCTCTCTCTCTCTCTCTCTCTCTCTCCCTCTCTCTCTCTGCCCTATACTTATTGGTGCTGAAACGGGGACAAAGCTGAACAATCAGCTGCCTTTAAGTTCTCCGATTATTCATTTAGCACGTCTACTGTAGTGCATCCGGCCTAGGCGGTCTGAGGGCGTCACATAGTACACGTTGCTGCTGGCAGATGAAAACCTTGTTTATCCAAAAAGTCAATTTCTCAAGTTTCTTTCCTCCAAAATATACAATGACTTTTGACTGGGTTTCTGAGCTCAACCCATAAATGACTAAGTAAACCATCAATTCAAACAAACACAGAAATTGCCAGAATTGGCGGTACGAGGTTTTCACCCGACAGCAATAACGTGTAAAATACCGTCTCCTCCACCATACCTCCGCTCCTTCTAGGCTTTTCTGGTATTTATTGACCTCTTGGGGATTGTCTGGCCAGATTCCAGCTTGTTGATTGGGACGCCCTGGCAGCGTTCCAGCTCCCGGGCCCTGTAGCCCAGTTCCCTCCGCGCTCCGCGCCGTGCCAGTTGGTTGAGCAGTGTGTTTTCGGTTAGCTCGTGATATGCATGTGTCAGTATGTTTATGTACTGTGGTATTTTACGCACGGACAGCAAGAGGCCACAATGGTTTCATGAATGTGACACAGCCGATTAAACAGCCCGTGTTTTGAATTTTAGGCTCCAACAGAGATCTGGCAGTGTAGTACATCTTGTGGCATAATAACTTGAAGATGTGATTGCGACCCTGTTATGCTCAGCAACCAGTAAGCAACACCGCAGGCAACGGCAAAATGCTGACGCACCGATACGGACGTAAACAACAAACGTGTCGAGCTCGAGAGGAAGTCGAGAAGGCGGATGTAGAACAAGATCTGTACTTGGGTTCCATCGCGCAATCTGAAATACGATACACGTGAAGCTCAGCCGAACTCGCGCGGTCTGAGAGGGGCTTTAATAGTCTGTTCTCGTAGGTTAGTGCTTGTAAGCTTTGCAGAGATGTTTCAATATATCTGATGCCGTATATTGAAACATCTGGACCAGTGAAAGTCAGAGTGGAAGTAGTTGTGCTTCGATGACCCTGCAGGAACAACAAACACATATATTTGGACGACCCGTTTCGCCCATCGCATGGGATGCTGCCACTCACATGCGATGCTGCCTTCAGACCGTGGGCTGCGTGTTTACGTGGTGTGATGGTGTGCTCTGAGCAGCATGTGGTCACGCCCGGTGGGGGGCCTCTTGATCCAGCTCCCCACTGGCTCCCAACATGAGGCTCTCAATACACATAAGGACAACAAGTGGACTGCATATCCATGTCTAGGTCCGCGGCTGGGCCCCTTTGAGGCGGTCAGCCGTGATGTTTTCACAGATGTGTGGGTCCAAGGCCGAGAGGCCAAAACCCCCGTCCACCGTTACTGGTGGTCCGGACCGCCCCTGACCGAGAGGGGAGGAGCCTCCTACGGTTACGGATTCAGTCCCATCACGGGTGACGTGACTAGCCACAGACTACCCGGTTAAAGGGACTGTCAGGAGATAGAGCCAGGCCGTCAAACGAGGATGCGAGTCCAGCCGTGGGAACAATACCCAGAATGCCATGGGGTTTGTCTGCCCACAGCCTGGTGCCTTTGAGGATGATGTTGCTCCGAGACATTCTCTGACTTAAAAGTGTATCAACAGAGAAGAAGGGTTACATGGTCCAACGTAATCGCCTTTTATATTTGTTGTATTTGTTTTGTAAGTGCTGGTTACATAAAGACAGAGTGATCAACAAAAACACTTTGTTTTACACCATCAAATTGTTGATCTCACTTTCACCATTCATGTTGAGGGGCTTGACTTGGCTAAACAACCAAATTGCTCAATTTTACAACTTTGTGTTAAAATACTTGGTGTGTTTCGCTTGGTTATTAGGACAACCGAAGTGTATCCATATTTTTCTAAAGCATTATGTTATTGCTTTCATCTGCTTCCTGTCTGGTATAGGATTACAGGTTTCCATAAATTCTCTCCCCCCAGGCAAAACGGATTAAAAGTAGTCCGACTACAGAAAGAAAGTGCTTTATTGCCGGTTGTGAGTATACCAGCTGCCCCTCTCTTGCCAGAGGCCACTGGGTCAGTTTCCATGAAGTCGAGCAAACTTCCTGGCCATATTAGAACCCATTGCGTCACATGGTTGTTGGTGGTTTTCAAGGGACCGGTACCGCACCATGTGTGACATGCGAATGACCAATCATTTCACTGCGCCGAGGTAGTTTGATGTTGGACGGCCATGAGGAAATGACAGAGAAAGGGAATGGTGCCATTTTGTTTTGTGTTGGTTCGTCTGCCATATGGCTAACACATGCATGTGCAGTAAGCGGCTCCGTTTCATAGTGAGGCTTCTTGCCTATTCATGAGGGCAAATGTTTTCAATTGACACTCGGTGACACACGGCTAAAGAGGCACAGCTTGTCCTCCTTTAGACACGCAGAACCAAACGCACTGATGAAAATCATTTGGCCAGTCACACAATACTTGAGTCACTACTGCTGCTCACCATTGCATTCTAACGTTGTAGTGAAGTGACATGATCTGGAGAAATGTTCTTTACGTAGATTTTTGACATGCGTGCTTGTTGTGTGTTGCAGGAATCCAGGAGGGTACAGAGTGCACCAAGTGTAAAAATGACTGGGCACTGAGGGCTGCGATTGCACTGCTCTATGTGCTGTGCGCCCTGCTCACCATCGCGGTGGCTGTCCTTGGATACAAAGGTAAGTCGAGACTGAAGTCAAATGTGCAAGTGTCCTATACAGTACAAGTGGGTCATGTGTCGTTCACGAGGTTTCAGACTGCAAACCGTGAGCTTATATGGTGCATTCCATACAGATTTCAGAGCAGTAGTGGCTCTCCAGTGTCCAGTGTCTTCACCACATGGCCATCCTAGCACTGACATGAGAATATAAACAGTCTGAAAAAGTATTACGATGAATTATCTATATTTAAGGCCTTTATATGCCATTAGAGGTCTTCATTTATATCAGTCTTTTATATGTTTTATTTGATTTGATCGGCTTTAATAAATTGCAACAATTGCACCTCATGTCCCTTAACAATGAATTTCCTGTTGTCCCGTTTCTTATTCTGCCCATTTATAGTTTCACAACTTGTGTGTTTAATGAGAAATAGGCAGCTTTGTTTCTTTATCTCGTAGATACCCTGATAAACGTTGTAGGTTTGTGGTAAATGTATTACAATTAAAACTATTAAAATCTTGATTCTTTATTTCCCAATTTTAAATAGATTTCTTTGAAACTCATGAATCGGATCAATACAAATAAAATTACTCACGCGCTTGAGATGAGTTCAGGAGTCAGAGGGGTTCCTGAATACGACTCTACCACTGATTCCTTTTCCTGTTTTAGCTTATTCTCACCGAAAGCCCTGAGACCTTAAGGGATGTCACAGGTGTTAACACCTTAACATGGAGGATGATACCTGCTGTAACTGGTCCTGCCACCATCACTTTAGCCTCCACCTGCTCTTGTATCACTTATTATTATGTATGCTTGTTCCTTTTGCATCAAGGTGCAGCCAAAACCATATAACCAGCCTGTCAGCTTTAAGCGAGCTTAAAGCAATAGTTCACATTTTCACTTCACAAGTTCATCAACAGTCAACCATTGATATTAACTGCCCTGTGGATCCGTAGGCACCACTGGCAATAAGGCTTTTTGTCTGACTCTCTATACACTGATGTTCATTTTTGGGAATGTCTCAGAATTGTACAAAAAAACAACAGAAAACACTCCTTCTTTCCTCCATTACCTCAGCCTTTCCTTAAACCTGGAAGCAAATGTGCATTGCTGCCATGCTGAGGACATGTGTGCACACAACGTATACAGTCAGATGAAGGATCCTGCTGATGTTAGGGCTTGAATATTCAAATATTCATTGGTTTCATATTCAGGTTTGTGTGCTAAAAAGTTGAAAAAAAAAAAAACATGTTCCACCAATGGGAATTATTGCCTTAAGCAATTCCTGACTGACATACCCCCCACCACACACACACACATTCTCTCTCTCTCTCTCTCTCTCTCTCTCTCTCTCTCTCTCTGTTGACGTTAGTCGAATGGTCGTATTACTGGCAACAGAATGGAAAACGAAATCCAACAGTCAGGAGAGTTCCGGCCCCTCGAACATTTACCACTTGAACAGAGACTCCCTTGACGGAATTCATTGTTTACTCTGTTGACTTGACATTTTTCAGAGATTAACCATGGCCGGAGATAGGAAACACATTTCTGATGCAACATTGTCCTTGTTGCAACACTTTCTGATCGGTCTTAACACAAGCTGTTTGAAATAAGGCAGCGGTGTTACATAGACAGAGGAGACAATTCCACATATTTTCCGTGGCCATCATCGTGGAATGCGTTTTGTGTATCGTCCCGGCTCACACGTGTCTAAACAGATCATAATAAATTACACTACAACGAGGAGACCCAAACTCCACGCTGCATAGAAAGCCAAAGTATCCGTGAGTAAAACACTTTGAAATATATCAAACATTGGTCTACAAGATCATCTAAATCTGCAACATGCCTTGTCGGTATTGTTGTGGGATCTAACATTGGGTACAGTCAAGGCACATGATGCTCCAGATTAGCATGGAGCCCATGTGATTTTGACGGTTTGGGTCTAATGTCTACCAGATGACCATGCAGCGACCACCCTGGCTTAACAACCCAGAGGAGATTTTATGGCTTGGTAGCAATTTGTTGTCTCATGAACCACAGGTTGACTCACAAGTGTCCAAAACGGTTTGATTTCGCAAGAAACCAATGGAGGCTGGGTTCCGTGTCTTATCTTTCTATATACCGCACATACTGCCCTCACAAATTGAAATACAACGTTCTGCGAGCATCAAGATGTTTCTCAATCTTGGCACTCCAAATCATCCAAGTTGTTCGACGGTGCCTTGTTTGTGTTACCTGCTATGTGTCTTCCTCATAAAGGCGGTGAGCTTCAGTTTCACAGTGATTAACAAAACTCACTCGGTGCTTCATCTAATTAGTTTGAATCAGAGCTCGTTCGACTTATACGTCATTGTTCAGGAACAATTCAGGTCAAATAAAGGTGTAGCTTGTCCATTCCGTGTGTGTGGGCGTTGTTTGCAGCTTCTCCTGGTCCTGCAGCATTGCCCAGCATTAATCTGCCTCGGGTTGGGTAACTACCTTATGTGGCTCATAACCAGGGTCAAAGTATGCAGCCAGTAAGCCTTACTCAAAATACCAACCTTATACACCTCATAATGCCCCATTCTCATTCTTGTGTGGGGATGGATGGTGAGAGAAACATGAGAGAAATCAGGGAGGAAGGAAGATAGTGTCACTCTTATCCAGGGCAACTTTCAGTGAGTGCAGCAGCACAGCAACATTACAGGCAACCACTAATAAGGAGTGCAAAGGTCAAGGCCACAGCGCCCAGAGAGTAGACGTCACAAACACCTCTCTGTCCCCAGAA
>OMOT01025614.1:0-12337 GCA_900312575.1 Acanthochaenus luetkenii | reverse complement strand
GAACATGTCTATTCTGAGATTAACAGAATTAAAATGACCAATAATACCTCATGTGAGAATTTTAATTGCTTTTAAATTGGAGAATTAAAAAATCGTATTATGCATTAACCCGGATAGATGAAGTGGTCTTAGAAAACAGGCAAAATCAGTCATATGTTATTTGATGTTGACTGAATTATATTACATCTTTCTCCTTTATTACAAACACAAAACACAACTACCCTGAGCTTTGTTCTGCTTTAGGCCATACAGTATGTCAAGAAGCACCGTTACCCACTTGTCCAGATAACTGTGAAAGATAATGATGTGCAACTGTTGATGTTTTGAAGAATTAGTCAAATTAAACTTAAGCTATTAGTTCTAATGAATGTCTTACAGCTATACCAACGGAATATTTTGAATTATGGACAACACTTGAGAAGTTATTTTATAATAAACTTTAGATCGGATACTGCTTCTGTTGCTGGAACTGTGCTAGGAAGTCCATTCCATGAAAATCAATGATCTTGACCATTGCCCAGTTTTCCAGATGCATGGCACAAAGGTCACCTTCTTGCTAAGATGACCATAGTATTAACCTATGAGATATTAGTCGGGTGCCCAGCTCTGCAGTTTGGCTCATTGTGATGCATAGATGTGAATGCCCCAGTCTGTAAGTACAGTATGTGGATGTACAGTAAATGTTGAAACAGTCGCCCCGATTCTGTCTTTGAGGATGATCAGATTCATTGAATTGATCACGTTTTTTTCACCGTCAAATTGACTGGCTGAGCTTTTGATTCAAGGAGTTTAGCGTAGAATGGTATTTTAGGGAATTAAAGGCTCAGTTTATGTGAAGTTTGTAAACTTTGAAGAAAAAGCAGACCTTCACAAGCTTCATTTTCCATGTTCAACACAAACTCCTGAAGAACAATTAGATTATCAAAGAAGAGGGAAAACCCGTGAGAGAAAAGCGTCTGCTAAATGCCGTAATGTAATGTAATGAGTTAAAAGTGCCACAAATAACGACTTTCTGGGTTTATTGGCTGTACTTTACCTGCATTACCACCGTCCAGGTCCGAGAAGTGGAGAGGAATGCTCAACATTCTGCAAGCCTTCATTTCCCCTCATATAATTCTCACTCGGGACAGGGCAGTGATCACAGGCAATGCTGTTAGCACTGGTGTCCCAAAGGAAGAATGCAAACACCCGAGAAGCGCTTCCAAGAATCCCCAGTCGAGGACATTTCTGGAATGTCCTAACGAGCCTTCTCCGCTGTGTTTACAGTTCCAGACCGATGGTAACCCTGCAATCTGCCTGGCAGCGTATCATTATCCGGCCTCCTCGGGGGACAGGGAGAGAGAGAGAGAGAGAGTTGGAGTGGTTTTCTTCTTCTTAACTAGAGGTTTGGATGTTTGTCCTCTGATCTGACCATATAACCCTCCAAAAAGAAAAAGAGAGGAGACGACCACAGGCAGTGTCTTCATGGGTGTTTAATAAATTGCCAAATGCAGCAAACCACTGCGTATTGGGGAAGACGTCTAGACAAATAGTTAGATGCAGGGGGGGACACAAACTCAGTGGTGTGGGATCCTCGCCACACGGTCGAGAAGAGATTGATTCATGGTAAAGCTGAGCAAAGTGATCATTGTTTTCAAACGTCAAGTCAGGATAGTGAAGGGAGTGAAAGTTTCTTGGCAAAAGGGGAAAAGCATGTGACGCAGCTGCGTTGGTGGTGGTGGTGTGTGTGTGTGTGTGTGTGTGTGTGTGTGTGTGGCTGTGTGTGTGTGGCTGTGTTCTACCCCAGCCAACAGTGTGTTCTGATCCACATCAATGAGACCAGAAACACAAATAAGGAGTCGGACCAGATTGACTTCAGACCACTCTTACGTAACACTGGAATGTTGGACCTGGACTGTTTCACTGTATCAAAAGTTGTGGAGAAAATAGAAGTTTCAAATGACACGGTATTCTCCTCTCAAATGTAGCTCTGGTCAAACAGAGTGCGATGTTATGTCTGAATTGATGCATATGCGGAGGCTGGAGGGACACAATTCAGCAAGTGAATTATTACTCTAACCTACAAATCCTCGAAAGAACATAATCCATTGAAAAAAGCAAAATAAAACTGCAGTGACTATACTAATACTATATTTCCAAAACGTATCTCAGCGCCGTAAAATCATATTTGTACCATTGTAAGTCAGTGGTGCAAAGAAGTAAGACCGTAGGCTCTGAAACCTCACACCAGAGCTGAAACAATGCATGGCCACCACAGTTTCCTGCCCATAACAATAGCTTAAAGGGAGAAGCTGACTGGAAGTTGTGCAGCCTTCGCCCCCTCAGATACCTTCGGACCAATGGTGGCCAAGCAGGAACACCCGTTGGAAGGGTGCCCACAAAAATGATGCATATCTGAAGCGCCAAAAACGGTGAAGAGGATGCCCGAACCGTGGGAATTTCACTTATCATACTTTTCCGAAGAATTCCACGGCTGTGACCAATAACATCGTAACAGGATGTGTAGGAGAGTGCGTGCATGCGTGTGTGTGTGTGTGCGTGTGTGTGTTGGAGGAATGTTGCCTTGAGACTTCATAATGAATGACACAGAACATTGGGTGTATACATGTGTGTCTCACTGTTATTATTATTTTATTTGTTTAACCTCGCTCACTCACCTCCCAAACATGGAACTATGACCCGAGAAATGTCTCAGTCTTCCAGGATAATCTCTAACTTGTTTCTAAGCCTGATAAAATGGTGTGAAACATACCAGAGGTTTGGAGAAAGCACATTGAGGCGTCACGCACATTGTCCTGCATATTTATTTTCTCCAATAAATCAGTCAACACACAAGCGTTTTGTGCGTTGTAGTCTTTACAGCAGCACTAGTCAAAGCAGAAACAATGACCCAAACATGGCCTTAAACAACATATTCATAATAACTGTGATAACTTATATGGCATTTCTACTGAGCATACAGTGGAGAGTGACAGGAAAGACGAAAGAGAGTGACAGAGGTAATGAGCCAGGATCAAACCTACAACACTGTGAGTACATGGCACACAGCTTAGCCTGCTCAACCACCCATATATTCTTACACAATATTTTTCACCCTCAGGGCACCAGGGCCTTTTTATTGTGTTATTTTGTATAACTTAACCTACGACTATACCCTAAACGGCTTACTTTTCATATTGAAATGTGTGTCCGTGGGTGTGGGGGTGAAGATGAGCTGAGCAAATGTCAAATCCCTTGTGGCTTTATAGGTAAGTAGATTGATTAAGGGATCTTATTAGATTATATCTGAAGCACAGTACTCATAAGACCAGAGAGAGGCGGCAAGGCAACAGAGAGAAAGAGTTTGCCTAAGAAGAGAGATGTGTCAGGCCTGGTTTTATATAAACATTACCTGTATTAACATTTACTTCACGGTGTTGGCATCGGATATTTGTCTTGGAAATAGCGCGGCAATGACCCTTCGTACCAATGAAAGGGTAGGAAGTTCAGACTAGCTTCTCTACATACACAGACGTACTTTTGTAAAGGGAAACACTTCCTGTTATCATATGGTGATGGTTACTTGAGAACTCTGCTTCACTGATGTTCAGTGAAATACAGATAACAGTGTTTTACTGCATCCATATAAGATGAGTGCCTCCTAGTGGCAAGGCGTTGTTTTGTTTGGGTTTTATTTCCGAAGAGAGAGCTCTTGGAATGTTTTATTAGCTTTTCATGTGCTGTATTATGGAACAGCACTATCAAATAGGAGAGAGCTGTGTAGTAGCATAGCATGAGTCATGAGCCAAACCCACACAGTAGAGGCGATCATATATAGGCAACGTTTTTTGATGCAACAGTCATATTACCTTCAGCTGGAATGGGGATTGGTGAATAAATAAAAATCATCAAGACTGATATAAATTGAGACAGGCAATCGAGTGTAGTGGTGTTAGTACATTGCCGCAAATGTATATGTCAGATTTCTAGTCCTACAATTATTTATGGAATGAGATATTCTTTTATTTTTTCTAGTTTCAAGAAGGATCCCAAGAGAACTCTGTCAGGGATGAAGTTTAAGCCTGCGAGGAAAGCGAGAGCCCTCAAATATGCAGCCTGTTTCATGCACCATGAAGAAAGTGGACTCATAAATAAACACAGAGACACACATGCACAGATACACACAATGAAAGCAGCATGTTTCTCATCCGCTGCTTTGGGCCTTTGGGAGCAGGGAGCCATGGCAACCAAACACAGAGGGGAGAAAAATATGTCTGCTGCTTGGCAGACCTCCATCCCTCTGGCAGTCGAGCTAAAAACTCTTGAATCCCATGGAAAAAAAATAGGGGAAAAAATACATTCCACATCTAAGTGTTAGTCTTCAAGGAATTCCTGTTAAACAGAGGCATTTCTCGGGGCGCATACCTCATCAAACTGAAACCACCTGGTGCATTGTGTGAATGTGAATTATCCCCCAGTTCGGCACGAGAGAGAGAGAGAGAGACGCAGAGAAATCGTCTTTGTGCACGCATGTGGAAGTTTGCATTGTCTTTGCATGTTACGTGTGTATATATATGTGTTTATGTGCTGTTTTGAGACAGTGTGCTCATTGGTGTGACTCCAGTCGGTGAGAGCCTGACTATGGCCTCATCTGGAGCTGTTGACCAGTCATTCTACCCTCCAACATCACCTCCCCTGAAGGTATGAACATATTCACATTCGCACACCCACACACACGAACACGCAGCTAACACATGAACATACATGCAGGTATCAGTGGATTACCAGGATCACAACGGTGGAATGATGGCAAACTTTAGTGAACGATGACGACAAGGATATACAGTGTATATGCATCTCTGGTTGCTAGATCATGGCCCACTCCCAGCTCAGATCAGTGCTGACCCGGTGTCCTGCACAACAAGGTACCTAATGCACATTGACTACACACTTCCTCAGTGCCCATCGTTTGAAACCTATTGTTTGAAAAGGTTATATTATAGTTTTATTTGAAACAGAAGAACATTTTGTTAAGTGTATTTTTGTTCCAATAAAGAAATTGTACATGTTGCCTTGGCTGTTCAGCAGCCTATTACATTTTAACGAGGTATATTCATTTCACCAATTCATTATATGACTTCAATATGTGTGAGTCTGTGCATTAGTACATGCACCATTGTTTGTCACTGGTAGTATCCTTGAGAGTCCGGAAGAGGCCTAGAGATGTTGTGGAAAGCCCACTGCAAGATCCCATCAATGGAGCCCTGCTGAGGAAAAAACAGTAGAAACAGTAGATATTAGTATCAAGTAACTCACCAAGACCAAGTCCTGATTACATCATTTGGTAACGTTATCAGTTTGTACAAGTATGACATCACTGACAACAATCCATCTATCTAACATTGCTAGATTAAGATAGCAGTTATCAAAGTTAGATTTCACATTGGGAGAACATTGTCACTTTTCAGCGCCTACTGTACATACTCTCCATTCAAAGTGCAGGAGCAGTCAACACACTTGCCAGGCCATCACTGTAACTATACATGTGTTCTTAAATGACTTGCCTAGTTAAATAAAGGTTAATTAAAAAAGATCCCCGGCATTTAGTTGCCCCAGAGACCAGGATTCAGGATTTTTCCAAGTGTTCAGGGGCACAGAATGAAATAATATTTCCCGAATCTGCTTATCCTCATTTGTAGATGTGTTCGAATTATGTTTTTAAAATTAAAATGTATATTTAATTGTATTGTTTCCAAAATGAAAGTCAGAAAGTGGGCCTGCCTATAAGACCCTACAAATCCTTTAATTAATAATTTAATTAATTTGTAGTCTTCCATATGTATGCTCATTCCCTTTAGAATAGCAAGCCGTAAAGCTATACCTCAAAGCTGTGTTTTACCATAGGAACTCATCACCAAGAAGTAGCCATTTTGTGTCTGTAGCCATTTTGTGCCCTCCTCACCTCTCCTAGGATCGAGTCGAGTTCATCCTTGTGGAGCATGGGCTCAGGGAGAGAGGAGGACTGCTCATGACTGTGTGCATGTTGAACCACCTGGGAGAGCTAGGAGAGCACACGCACACACGCGCACACACACACACACACACACACACACGCACGCAAGAGATTGGATGAAAGTCCAGAGACACATCTGGATACATATATACATACAATAATCCCAGATAATGATGGTGTGCATATTCTGTGTATGTACACAGAACAGAATATTCAAACTCACCTAGAATCGTCACTTGCACACACACAAGCATAAACGTAAACGCATACATACGTGCACATGTGCACACACACCTGTAGGCCTCTGGATTCAGCCTCCTTCTCTGTAGAGTTGTCCCAGGGCCTGCAACAGGATGAGCAGATGGATCTCCCACTAGCAAACACAGGGATACCGTGAGTCCGCAAGCACTCGAGGACATTACAGAGTGATCAGAGGTTCTTAACCTTTTTCAGATGGGGACCTAAACTGATGAACTTGAATCTTGCTCTGGGACCCGGGCCCTTTAAAACATTCAAGCTACTATCAGAACATTTTCTTGGAAATACTATATTTAAAAACAATGACTATAAAATGCTCCATTGAAAAGATGACAAATATCATTGGTTCAAGCGGGTTGGCTGGTATTATAATAATATAATGCTCATTCCGCTGAAAAATTGCTGTGCAGCATAAATTCCCCATCAACGTACACAGAAGTACGTGCTACTGTTACAAGAGACCATCCGTTCATTGGGAACCATTTAGTAGAAGAGCATCATTGATCCTCTTTTATAATGTACACACCCTGCTGTGAGGGTCCATTATGATCCATTAGTCACCATTACCTCGATAATGATCACACCCCTAATGCACATTGTTGATCAATACTCACACGAAAAAGAATCCACAGAAAGCACTTCACAAATAGGAATGTATGTACAATACAGAGTGCAAACGCTCTGTAATGTATAGATCAGGTTCGGATGAGATTTGGGGTTTGTCAAAGTGTGTCCCCAATGAGAGATAAGGGGATAAGGGGATGTCTTACTTGGAGAAGTGGCAGTGCACGTGGTAGCTCTGTAAACACTGGACACAGTGAGTCAGGTCTCCTCCACCAAGGTGGCAAACACCACACACCTCCCTCACACTGACCATCTCCCCACCGGAGCACTGGTTACACACACACACACACACACACACACATATTACAACAAAATAAACACTTTCAGCAAACACATATTTTGCAGGTAGTACTGACATGAGAAAACAGGGGCAAAAGGAGAAAATACAACTCTAATACGCCACAAAGTACATGGCGTTCCTTTGTCATTCAGCATGTAGTAATGACTAAGCTCTTTACCTGGTTTCTGGCGCTGAGGCCATTTTTAGTTGCCGTGACACCGGAGAGAGAGGAGGACAACAGCGAGGGGTAGAAGGAGATGTCTATGATGGAGTTACTGGAGCTCGTGTTGGTTTGCAGAGTTTGAGGCTGTGATGTAAAATGTAATGGCTATGGTCATATTATGTTTGGAGATATACAGTCTGTATAAAGTTCCAGTAGAATCAAGTGATTTTTCCTTGTACTTACTTGCAAAGGTAGCTGGGCTTGCTCCTTTTTCACCCTGTTGCCATGGCACCACTGACACCGCCAAGGACCGCTGCAGATGTGACATTGAAACTGATACCAAGATCTTCTTTGAAAAATAACAGCTGAAATAACACAAGAGGTCCCCGAATGCGCACATGCTAATATATTGAAAAATTACACACGTTAAAATAGGGTCAGGTGTGATACCTATAACGTATATATTTTAACAATCATTTTTTCATCCCATTTATACAGTATGTGTGTATTCAGGTGCATCACAGCCTGTGTTTCAACCATAGACTTCCTAAATGAATGACTATGCTGGGTTTTTATCATAGACAGCACACAACCATAAGCCTCAGTGATAAACTTCCAAAATGACAAACATGATTTAAAGTCAGCTTTGCACCTCGGTATGCATGTGAGTGGAGGGTCTAGGCAGGCCAGGTGAAAGGCTCTCGGACAGCCATCACAGCATATCAGCTCCCCTCCATCCTTACACACTGCACACTCGTCATCGTTACTATGAACCTGAACACACACACATACACACACACAGAGGTAGGATATTAGCTGAGCTTCCAGCTATGTATGACTCATAGGACACTATGGTTGAGTATCAGTGGATCCTGCGACCTCTACCGTTCTGGTGTTTGTCTCCCCCTTGTGGTGGAACTTGATCTTAGCCGCTTTGGATTTGGGTGTTCCCATTGTCTCCTCTAATGGACCAGAGGAGTAATACTCCCCACCGACTTGAATGCACTTTTTGGCACTCCCTGTTGAATGACAAGCACAGGAAAACATGGCACTATACCACTTGAATACACTTCGATCCGTGGACTATTATGTATACAGATTATTTAAGTGGTAAAATAGGACTTTCTGATGCAAAATAATCTCATCCCAATTTAACTGCAAATGTAAACAAACCATTTACATTTTAAAAATACACTTAAAAAGTATGTTTAGACGTCAGATACGTTCAGTCCTTGTATCGTGGTGGAGCTATACTTCAATTGATCATTCCCATAAACTTTGAAAGCATTACAGTAACTATGCATCTAATGCAGATATTGAGAATTTGTGACCACTGTGGCACATTTTAGGATTGCGCTTTCAGCAGCTTTTTTCTCTCTAATCTTTTTCTCCCTCAGTACTTGCCACCGGTATGAGTTGTTCAAATGTAACAGAGGAAATAGCAAGGTTGGCAGTTCGAATCCGGCTCCTCCCGGGGGGGAAATCTGTCGTAGTGTCCTTGAGCAAGGGACCTAACCCCAAATTGCTCCCGTTGAGCAGGCTGGTGCCTTGCATGGCTGCCTCCGCCAACGGTATGATATGTAAGTCGCTTTGGATAAAAGCGTCTGCTGAATGCTGTAATGTAATAATAGCAACTGATTTCCCTCTCAGTTAGCACTTAAAGTGGAATATAGCTCAATTTAAAAATGCACAAATGGTGTCCCGATAACGGAGAATTGTATCAAAGTTTGTGAACATGAACAACCTTCGCCCCACGGCTCACCATCAGAGCCAAACACCTGCGTGATGAGGATCTCCTCTCTGGCTTCATGGCTGACTGGTAGCCCAGTGGAGGAGGACGGTGTGACTGGTCTCTGGACTGAGGAGCACTCCGCCTGCACACCTATGGCATAATAATTGTTGAATGTGTCGATAGTACAAAAGGAATTTTTCAGACTTTTTTAGTTTCATTTTTGTTGTTTTGTTACTATTGATTAGACAAGTAATTACCTTTTCCCGATGGCAGTTGAGGGACTGGAGCTTCACTCTTCACCCTGTATAACTTCACCTTCCCCCCTGGAGCAAAGACACCACAACACATTTTGTTGTTTTCTTTTCTCAGCCCCCAGAAAGTGCAAGAATAGATCTGAATAACTAATGTTGTGCAACCACATTCCTATTCAGCTCTACATAACATTTGCAAAAGAACACGCTGCAACGGCCGCCGTAGTGGTATTGGACGACAGAGTCAGAACAGATGCACGACGGCTGCCACTGTGCAGACATCTGTAAGGAGAGATAACCTGGTCCATTGTTGGTCTTAGCATGGTGCTGGGAATGGTGATGGTGGGAGGATGTCAGTCTGTCCTCCCGGGTCCTCTTCTTGTTGTGAGGTGCTTTGGGGCGTCCTGAGGACCTCTTCCCACTTCTGGAGCCCTCCAAATCTCTTGCTGTCAGAAAGTGGCAACAATAATACAGGTTACAAGCTTAAACGGTGCTTCCCAAATTTCGGGTTGCGATAGAGATAGGGCAGAAGAGCAAACTATTCTATATCAGTCAAATGAAATATTATGTATCGCTTGGAAATGTCACATAGCATTTCACATAACAGGTGTGTACTTTTACTTTTGAGGAAAATCTCATTCTGCACTTGAGCTCATTCTGCTATACTAGTGTGAGTGGTGCTTGACTTTACAGCAAATGATCATGTCTATGATTAGTTTAGCCAAGAATGTATGAACAAAACTCATAATATAAATAGAGGGCTATATATGTACAGGAATGTATGATAATAATTCTGGACAATATTAACTATGAACAAAATCCAACTACATATAGGCGATAGATAGATAGATAGATAGATAGATAGATAGATAGATAGATAGATAGATAGATAGATAGATAGATAGATAGATAGATAGATAGATAGATAGATAGATAGATAGATAGAACATTTTTACAATTATATAAATGGATGTAAATATGTAATGTATTGTCATCATTACTTGAATATTCCTTAACATTTGAGTTTTGCAGATTAGAGAGCAGGGCCTGCAGCTTCGGGTAGCTGTCCAGGTTGTAGTCTTTGGTCAAGCTGCCCCAGAAGGCCTGGATAGTGGATCTGCTCTGCTCCAGGACCCAGGACAGGAGGGAATACATGGCCTTGTGGATCCCTTCTTTACCTTCCCTCTCCAGAGTGTCCTAAAGATCCACCCCAAAAAATGACAGGTATTTGAGCGCAGAGGAACACAACAACGACATGCAGTCTGAATAAAAACACATTTTCATGCAAATACATGTCATGATTAAATGGACAGGTTTAGACAGAAGGTTTAGCTGATGAAGAGTCTGATATACGGTCGGTTTGACTACTGTTGACAAAATTTACATATTGTAAGTTGCTTTGGACAAGCGTCTGCTAAATGACATAATGTAATGTAATGTAGACATTTCACAGGGTTTGGTAAAGGTGATGATACATAAGCAACTTTTGGAGACAATGGAAATTAGTAATATTGTCTCCATCTGGGATAGTGATTAATAAAATCAATGTGAATAAATCAATGTTCCATGAAAAACGTGTTGGTCTTATTTATCAACACAATTCCCCATCACAATGTCTCAATACGTTTCCTGTGTATGACGAATATGCATGTAAATGTGTTTGTGATTAAAATAGATAAATAGGTTGATTACACGCTAATAAAAAACTAAAAACAATTCATACAAATGCTAATTTGTCTTGAATAAGCTGACAGAAAACTGGTGATACTTCGCCAGACTGAATAAGCAACATGTATCTAAATGAAAATGTGAATAGTGAACATCGATGTTTCCATAGTAGTTTTTTTTACCACTGCTCACCTTGAGTAGTTTTTCAGTGATGATGTTTTTATCAGCCAACCCATAGACCAGAGGGAAAGGGTCATCCACAGCCATCGCAATGTCGGTACGCAAATCCCTCAGCTGGGCATGATGGTTCGTGTCCCTGACAGCCTCTACTCTAGACATGATGTGCTATCAGTGTATATAATGTATGTGAAGCATGCGAGATGTGCAGTCATTTGTGTGTAAATGCGATCCAGTGTGATCTCGCTTTTATGTATTATCCCACTATTGTCATTTAGCCCTAATGCGGAGAGGTGTAACGAGAGGATCTGAGATCATACAAGTGGTATTTTGGATCGAAGAGGTGTGTCCTCCTCATGGAAGGACATATGCTACAGGTGCAGTGTTTCGTGCAGACTGGATAAGTGGGGTATCTTGAATCCTTTGTGCTCAAAACGTAATCTTTCATGTCTAGTTTCATACAATCTAGTGTCCGGTTGTAATGCATGCATGCAGGAGTTCATCTGTCCACTAACTATACTAAGTTCCTCCATCTACCTGTCCCAAGGGGGATCGAATGAAGAGCGGCCTGTCTCGGGGAATACCTGTCCTATTACATCAGGAGTGCTGAGTGGAAGTGACCCGACACATCACAGTGACAGTTTTCTTCTTAAAAGGTGCTTTCCACTTCAACTTCCCCATAACTGTCAGGTTTGCCTGCCAGACACACTGACTCACAACCTCATGACTAGGATGATCATTATGATTCTGCAATAGATAGGAGAATGACATTGGTAACACTGTGTACGAAACGTGCTGTATAAATGTAGCGTGATGAAGTAAGACTTATGCGACTGGAACTAACATGTAAAACCTGCTAGTATAGGAGCCTACTCTCCTCTACCTCGTTTTCTCGATGACAAAACGCGACGTTGATGTCAATTACACTGTATAAGGAACAACATTCACGGGAACCTTTACAGCGTGTATTCAAGCAGTAAAAAAAGGGATAAAATCCCAGATAACATTCAACAGAGTAGTTGAAGTGTTGATGGTTAGGAGAGTGAAGCCCTTTAATCTGTAATTTATTAATCATTAAACATTATTACATTATTCATACTGGTGAACAAGGACCACTACAGAGGGACGTTCACAACATACATATTACATTATTATATACAGTGCAGTGCATTACAGTGGATCGTTATATGTA
>OMOT01025612.1:7132-22062 GCA_900312575.1 Acanthochaenus luetkenii | reverse complement strand
TAGAGGGAAAAAGTGAGAGAGAAAAAGATAAAGTAGAAAATACAATACAATTGATTTAGAAAAAGACAGAGATACACACTGTGACGGAGAGAGGAAGAGAGAGAGAGAGATTTAATAACCTTGGGAGACCGACTGAATTTCAACAGGCTCAGGGCTGCGGAGAAGAGAGAGAGAGAGAGAGAGAGAGAGGGAGAGAGAGGGAGAGAGAGAGAGAGGGAGGGAGAGAGGGGTTGTGTGTTACAGTTAGTGAAGTTGTGATATTACTGTTTGTTTCATATTATGAATCATTTCATATCCGGGTTCCTTCTGAACCTCCAAGGCCGTTTCTGTGTAAGAGGACAGCTGGTGGATCCCATCAAGTTCCAGAAGCAGCTGGGACTCCTGGTGGCCAACAAATGTACTAATGAAACAATTTGAAAGGCTAAAACTTTAATGAGCTATGAACCATTGCACGTAATTTAATCCTATACACATTCTAATGAAACTAATGGAAATTGTATATGATTATATTTTGCCAAAATATCGTTTGAATAAGAGGTAAAATATCAAGTGCCGTTTTGTAGTTGTAGGTTATTTTCAGCTGAAGTACATTTGGTGCAGTTTAAAAGGGTTTCTTCTACTATGATAAAATAGTTCTGCTTATAATATGACCCTTTCAGTAACAGGGGATGGATTTCACCATTGTAGCCATATACTGTAAAAAACAACAACATATCGGTTAATATATTTCGTTGTAATTCATCAATGGAATTACAAATGCAAGCACAAAGACACACATGCCATTTAAGCTGCACAGTCTATGGTTGTGACACAGATGTACTGAGGCGCGACGCTCAAACTGGGCCTACTGGTGGTCAGCTAGAGTTAAGTGGCTCGGGCAGCATTCAAACCAACACACACACCACGAATGCTGGACTGGCCGTCCCCTGGTTCAGATTCACAGTCTGTTGCTATAGAGTCATCCATCCAGCAAATCGGTTCCCCCCCTAATGAAGTTGAAAGGGGGGAGTGAGAGGGTCATTAAGCGCGTATTTATTTGGCGAACCACTGGTACAGAACGACAATCGTATTCCTCTTATCGGGTCGTATAATTGGTCTGAACAATGATGAGCTCAGCACCACGCAGCGTGATGGGCAAGGGCACGTGGAGGTGCTGTAAATCGTGCCCCGTGTCTGTGGCCCTCAGACCTTGATCATTACATCCTCAGTGGGGGAACAGCGCTGACGAATAACCCCTGTTGACCCCTGTTGACCTCCACAGCGTTGATTGCGTCTTCGGGAGCCGTTGCTAAAGTCAGCTCGCAAATGAAACTTTATTGATGGAAATGGGAAAAGAGAAGAAGTGTCCCGTGAGTAGAAGAAGAAGAAGAAGGAAAAAAAAGAGGAGAGAATTCAATTTGGGAAGAAGTTTATCACGCGGGGCAGAGTGGCCCTCGTGCTTGTCAGAGACTGGGAGTGCGGACCGTTAATCACGGCGCACGGCCCACATCTCCAGGGCTCAAGCTCCGGTTGTCGGAGACCTCTGCAAACTGAAATACGGTCGGTGTCAGAGAAAAGGTCAATGACTTTGTTAGGAAGCACCTGTGAGGGACAACTGAGCAGGTGCTCTGCGTTTGACAACGATAAGACGTTATTTTGGCCCGCTATCTTTTAGGAAAACCAATCAATAAGTCCATCTGGTCAGAACGTGTGAAGTAGATTCGTATAAGAGAGAGAGAATCACACATTTAGGTCCCGTTATGTGTGAAACATTAATTGATAGCTTACATGGAGCTCGTTTTATTTAGCTGCCACAGAACTGTACTGACCCATCAAACGTCCAATGGGTCATCAAGACTATCCAGTAAAACCCTTTATACTACATATAGAAATAAAGCTTTTCGATGCCTAACAGGACAATTATTGTACAATCTACAATCATGTCTGTCTTTGATTATGGAGACACTCTGTGTTCACATGCTGCCCCTCCCACGTTAAAACCACTTGATGCAGTGTATTTCATTAATGTAATAACATTTTTAATTTGTATTCACTTTATTTGTCACACACATGCAGAGAGCACCGCACACATGGTGACGTTATTTCTCTACATTTAACCCATCACTGATCCCACAGCACCGTGTCCTGTATAAAACAGTGGGATGGTCTTCTCGAACAAAAAGAAGGGAAATGCATTGTATTTTGTTCATTTATAAAGCTCTGCTAGGGAAATGACCCCATTATCTGTCTTCTTTAATCATGTTTAAATCCAGTATCTATGGAACCAGGTCTCAGGATTACTTTATCTTAATATTCCATATGCAAATACAGAGCTCTGCAAAAATGGTTTTTTAATACTATGCGCCTTATGAATGGAATGATTTGCAAAAGTCTTTTAAATGAGAATCCCTTGTTTCTTTAGAAAAGTTTCAATTGTTAATAATAATAATAACCCTCGTTTATATAGCACTTTTCATCGCAGAGCGGTCTCAAAGTGCTTTAACAGAAAAAGAAAAGAAAAAGAACATCTAAAAACAGAGCAAAAATCAAATGTATTCAGATTAATATAATTGTAAAAACTGTGTATATGTATGTATGTGTGTGCGTGCGCATGTGCGTATGCACGCCAGACTCAGCCATAACATTGATTGAATAAGAATGTTTTGAGTCTGGATTTAAAAACATTTATGGAATCAGCCTCCCTAATAAAGATGGGGAGGCTATTCCACAAGAAAGGAGCTCTAAAATAAAAAGCCCTACCTCCAACCGTTTTTCTGGCTACGGGCGGGACAACTAATAATCCCGCATCCCGCGACCGGAGGGCACGCACCGGGGTATATGGCCGAAGCGCATCGGACAAATACCCCGGCGCCTGTCCATGCAGGGCTTTAAAAGTTAAAAATAAAATATTCTGGCAGCCAGAATCCTTACTAAAACGAGACGCACCAAGCACATTACCCCTGTTTTATTTACTTTACATTGGCCAGGTTATTAAAAACTACTTCCCTTTTGTCCTTTGGGCCAACCAATAAAACTTCAGTTTTGTCCTCATTAAGTTGTAAAAAGTTTTTGCTCATCCATTGTTCTACGGCAGACAGACAGGCAGTCAGGGAGCACAAAGCAGCTGAGTCATTTGGCTCCATTGCGATATATAATTGTGTGTCGTCAGCGTAACTGTGAAAGTCGACGTTATGGTCTCTAATTATGTTACCTAACGGCAACATATATAATGAAAAAAGCAGAGGACCAAGACAGCTTCCCTGTGCAACCCCAAAAGCCATGTCGTATATCTCTGATGTGTGAGCTCCAAGACTAACGTAAAATTTAATTTCCGTGAGATACGTTCGAAACCAATTCAGAGCACAATCAGATAAACCAACCCAGTCGATTCAGTAGTATACCATGATCAAGAGTATCAAAGGCAGCGCTCAAGTCCAGAAAAACAAGAACTGATACCCTTCCGACATCAGCACTACGTCTAAGATCATTGATTATTTTGACCAGTGCCGTCTCGAATGTGGACTGTAACTGTTTCCAATGATTTGTCTTTGTTTGCTGATTGTTTGCTGTGTGTCAATGTGTGAATGAACAAAAAATTAATATATAACTGTGTTGTCATTAGCAGGTCTGTCTTGAAAAAGAGATATTGAACTCAATGACATTTCCTGCTTAAAGGAATAATAATACATGGCATATGGTGTTCTTGTCCATATTTGTTTCCCTTCTAAGTCGCTTTTGATGTAATATAATGGCTTGAAGAATGATACATAATGTTTTCAATAAAATTCCTAGAGGTCCACGTGGCAACCATCAAATCCAAGCCACATCAAATATCTAAGGTCTAATGAATAAATTCTATCAATTCAGGAATTACATCAGTTTTCTATGTATCCTAATATCTAGTGATGTTTTAAGGCAATTTTTTAAAGCGTTCATCCAAAATCTGTATATTCATTATATGAATTGCCAAGGTTTTGCAATCTTGAATAGGAGGGCCTAAATCTATCATTTCCTCAATGACACCTGCCTGTGACAGTCACAATCTCCCAGGTATTTGTAAACTGGCAGTACATCTTTTCTATGGGACACATTTATTCCATGGGATTTCAGGTAAAAACCGAAGTTGAAATACCAAAATGTGGTGTCCTTAAATATCGGTGACTTTAATAATAGATTATTACAGAAAATCACATTGTTTGCTTTCTGTCCTGCAGAGGATCTGTGGCACATTATAGGAACAAATATGTCCTTATATATTATTGAAAAGCATGCGCGGAAACATTTGTGCATCTTTGAAAAATGCTGGCACAACTGTCAGATGTTATGGGATCAGTCTGTATATAGCAGCATTGTTATTAAAGATGAGGAACTAAAGGCAGTCACTGTCCATGGAGGAGTCAGGAAGTGCTGCCATCAATCCTGATTGGGCAAGACGGGGAGGAGAGAGGGATGACGGCACTCCTGATATTTAAGGGGGTCAAGTGCCATCGATCTTAGGCTTCCATGGAGACACTGTCCTGTCATTGATAAGACAGATTGAGCTCTCAGTTCCAGCACATGTTTCTCCACTGCCTATCGCATCCTCACATCCTGTCTGTGTCCGCTCTCTGACTCACTTGGTCCACTGGCTGCACACTGTGAGAGGTATATGACATAGAGGTGGAGACGTTTGAATGGAGAGATGCACTGTATTTAAAATCTGACTTGTCTTGGAAAAAACAGCAACCCGTTGTGTGATGCCTGGTCATTTAGCCTATGCAATGGCGAGACTGAATCGCCTGCAATTGTTGATTTTATTTTCGAATATAAGCATGTCGTTTCTATTTCTCCTAGATCTGCCATGTTGCATCAGCAAATAATTGTAAGGACCATGGGTGATGCTTAAGCCACTTCAGAAACAGATTAGTTTGTGTGTGTGTATACTGCATGTTGTGTATATGGTTAAGCTATGTAATTTTATTAAAATCTGCTCTGTCTAAACTTTAAAAGGGAAACATGCATAGCAGTACCAAATATTGCCTCTTTATCTCTTTTGGTGCTATACAGCCTCTTTTAATTTGCCACATAGACCCATTCTCATTACAAAGCATTCTATTTGTTTTTATTATTCCTATTTAAGGTATAACGTGACTGCTGTTCAACCAGATAACCAGTAAAGTCAAAGCATAATAACCTATAAATAATGACAATTTGTCCCTTTGTTTTAGTGCAAAAAAGTACACGTACATTCGGAAAATGTTCACACTTAATGAACTATCTTTTTACAAAACATTATGAACAACCGGAAAATACGTGCAATTTCAACAATATGATGCCTCAGTTTATCATTTACACATGCGCATTACAACTTACAGATCACAAAACATTCAGTCACAGGTATCTAAAACTGAACAATACGTTTTGATCATAAAGTAAAATACTATGTCAAGATCTATACATTGTTTAAAATGTACATTCATTTTGACATCTGTGCAGTAATCCTGACCACCTGAACTGAAACACCACACCATACTAACTAAAGTGGGAACTATTAAGGAAGAAGGTTAAGTTGTAAATGTATAAAATCTATACCTAAAAGTTGTGGCAGTGGATGAACAATAGGGTTCCACCAAACCAAACTCATTTGCACTGAAGCTGCTGACTGACTGACATTATATTGCACAATGTTCAGTGTCTTTAAATATTTCTACAGTAAGTACTGATTCTCACAGAACTATATTCTTCGGAGTGCAAAGGTGTCTGAAGACAATTATTTTATCTTCTCTCTTCTCAGTAGTCCTTGCACGCTGTTGTATTTTTCGCCATGATGAGTCTCATGATATTATATTCTTTGAGCACTGAAACCTGCTGCCAACACACCAAGCGCACACGTTTCCCATTCACCTCTGTGAATAAATAGGAAACGGTCCATTTTTCTTGGAAATCTCTACACTCTGTGTCCACTTTTCTCCTTATTGGGTAATGAGGGTGCAGCAGAGTGTAATGTTGACAACAACACGTAGACTAGATTATTAAAAACGTGCCTTTTATGGAAACCCACCCAGCTCCAGACAATTTGTGATGAACAGTTTGCTTGCTTGACAGTGTTGTGAGCGACCCCTAGTGGAAAATTCTGAAATAGCAGTTACTTATTTTTTATTTTTTTTGCTAATAATGTCTGTAGTTTTTACGCTTTGCAAAGTCATCCCGGCCTGACTGGACCCTCCGGCGGGCCCACGGGCCGTATGCTTGGACTCTCAGACCTTAAGCTGGAGAGCTATGGCGAGCCCCGCAAAAATCCTCACAGTGTAGATGCTTGCAGAAACAAAACATTTACAAGTGAAATGGGCTTTTCTAGTAGTGATGGCTTTTTAAAGCACCATTATGCTCACACATAACCATTTCTATTAGAGTGTAGTTGGGGAGAAGTGGGGCTTGGTGTAGATAAAATACAGAGCAGCATGCAGCAGTCGGGTATGAATATGTGAAGTCAGCAAACAGCTGCTATCCCACTCATTAAATATTATATATTATATATATAATACAGAACTGAGACTCCAGGGGCTTTTCACAGTCTTCCTCAGCATGCTTTCACTTTCATCTCATTAATGTATGTCTCATATGTATATGGACAGATTCACTCATGGTTCTCTCAGACATTAATCTCTCTCATATTGATGTATATGGACATAATAAGGCCTGCATGACACTTCTTATTTGGAACCACTATGTTTCCTCCAGGAACAGCATTAAACAAAACAAAAAGCATGTGCTTCAATGCTTCAAGTCTTTTAGTGTGTGTGCGTGCATGTGTATAGTTAATTGCAGGTGTACGTAGACAAAATACATAATTTCCTCATTTTATATTTGTATTTTTAGATTTTTACATGAAATTGCTATTGAAATAACTAGCATTAGAACATGTTTCCTAGCTGTACTTCAATATTTGCACTTTTCTATGATGTTATATTGAGTTTTACCTGATGAATGAAGTAAGTTAGTAAACCACTAAAGCTATGCCTGCTTCGTCCCAACATCATCATCTCTTTTCGCCATTGATTTGACCTTTATTCTCTTTTATGATGTTCCAATCGTGACCAGCAGATGTCAGAAATGTTCCTCAAAAACGTTGGCGTTCCTCAGAAGACTGAAAGCCATTATTGTCATCCAGCTTGCTCCATTGCACATTTTCACATGGAATATGAATGTTATGTCATACAATATACAAAACACAAAGATGACCCTCCCTTTTTATGCTTTCATAGGTGTAAATTATTAAGTTAAATGAAGGTTTTCAGGGTGTGTATGTGTGTCTGCACGTGTGTGTGTGTGCATGTCAAGTGGGAATGAAAGCGGAAGACAGAATGGGTGCAGATAAACGTAGTACTGCAGCTGTGAACTAGATAAAGACGCAGATGTGACAGAAGAACGGAGCAGTCGAGAAGACAGACCTGCAGAGAGGCAGACAGACAAGCAGGCAGACGGACGAGTAGACCCGACAATCCAGCTGGAACACACACACATGAACACGAGTACCTGTACTGTATGTTTAATGACATGGTTTTAGAGATGAAAGCGGGAACAATGCATATAGCCCTCACTCCCGGCAGTTACCATGACGACCGTGCACCTGAACTTGGAGGTAAGTCCCATGGGGAGGCCTGCAGAAGGGAGAGGCGGGACGAGAGAGGTGTGTGTGTGTCTGTACTGGTTTGCAGTTTGCCAAGTGCTCCGGCATCCCTTCAGCATACAGAAGTCATCCCAGTGTATTGCAGTGACGGCTCCACTGGGATCCTCAATTTAAGAGACACTTCATCTGAGAAATGAAACAACTAAAAGGCTGGGGAGCACAAAATGAGAAATTCAATATCAAACCTTTTCAGAGTTTTTAATTGCTTGTCCTCAAAAGCCTTTATTTATTAAAGCCTCTGGGTCTGTTGCCCTCTCTCATCAGCTAGCCACCCCACCTCTCCGTGTGCCGTACCCATAAAGGATTCTCTTTGATGTGGCTGAACTCGGGTTACCCCGATCCCAGAATGTGATCAGATATCCAACACTGCCGTCATCTGAATGCTGTCTAATTCTGTGGGTGGTGACAAAGCCCAGCAGGATTTCTCACTTCCAGGGGACCGGCTCACTGCTGATTTACACACACGGGGAACTAAAATACTCAGCCACGCACCGGGGGAACAGCTACTATCAGAAGGTAGAGCCAGGAGAGAGCTTCTGTTTGGTTATGAGTGTTGATGGTCTATTCTCAGAATGCCTATTGTTTTAGAAGAACAGGCAAAGCATGCTTTATTATTTGTATGCACAGACACGCACAAAATGTACATACTGCTTCGCCAGTCAGGGAAACATCAATTAATGATGAATACAAATGACACTAAACTTCATTTATATAGCACTTAATTAAAAGCAGAGTTGACATACAGTAGTGCTTTACAGGAAGGCACAATAAAAGTAATACAACGACACATACACTATATTCTGTCACTGTGCCAGCAACAATGAGAAGGGACATATTTGAAAATATAATCTTAGATGTACTGTATATCCTTTATATCACTTTTGTATAATGTATAATATCATGTTTATAGTTTATATAAAGGGAATGGCCACTCACACACCTAAAAGCACTGATGTCATATAAATAGCTGAAGTGAGTGTGCTCTCACCGCATGTAACCGCTTCTTCTTTCTGGCGAGGGATCTCTTACAAAACAGGAGAATTTGAGATTTTAGGCACGGCCAATTAATTTCCAGTCTGCACCTATCGCTACGAAGCTAAATTTGTATTACTCATTTGAGGTTGGTTAATGTTGGGGCCCCAGCACGCTAAAGATAATTTGCCTATTCGTTAAGCTTGAGGTGGGGTTGGGGTTATGGCAGCTGTAGCGGCGGGTACAGGCGATTTTGTGACAATCAGGAGCGTAATTACGTGTGGGGAGGCAGCCGAGCGCAGCGCGGCCCAATGTCATTAACTCGCAGCCCACCTCAGAGGGAAAGGGGGGCTGGGGGTCGTCATTATTTTACATTATTCTGAGAGGAGCTCAAATCCAAATGAGCACAGATGCAAACGCAACTGAGCTCCATGCCACGGGCTTAGCCAGCGGTTTGACACCCAGCGGTTAAACCTCGGTGTGGGGGAAAAGAGCGGGATCGCGGGGATAACACTGCTCGAAGAACAACATGAAATTTCATTAGGTCTGCTAATGCCTCCCCGGCATTAGCGATAAATCCTCAGTCGCTGGCTAATGGACACTAAGGAAGCGGACGTCTGAGGCCTGTGGCTGCTGTACTGGGTCCGACGGCAGGTATAGCAGAGGGCTTTGGCTGCACTTATGAAGCGACTGCAGTAACGCGTGGCTGCGTGCTGCACGGGATGGTGACAACTCTGCCTCGTTTGGAAGCAGGACACTGAGGCAATGACACCGTCTACCCGGCATCCTGGACACTGTACAAAAAGTCAGGAATAACACTAACAACATATCTACTACACGATAACAATGCAAAACATCTCACAATGACATGCTCCTGCAGTGTTCGGGAAGGGGCTCTGTGGTGCAGTATTCATGATGAATATTTCATGGACTGATGGACTGGGATCTAGCCTGAAATGCTGTTGGTATTGGGTAGCATTCATTCTATCACACTCACACCAATGCATTGATACTTCTCCTCCCCTTGAAATGTCAATGCGATGTGAGATTCCGTCTGCGTTTCCTGAAAAGGGAAGGTAAGAAATCGAAACGGGGACAGCAGAGTGATTGTCTTACCAATAAGTGCTGATACATATTTTAATCGAATACGTGTTTCAGACATCAAGGGCAGTGGCAGTCGTGCAGTATGTGTGTGTATGTGTGTGTGTGTGTGAGAGAGATTGTGTGTGTGTGTGTTACTTCTACACTCCAGAGCTTCAAGTAGGCATTTCCGCACACTGTGCTGTCACCCATAGAATAGCAGAGGGAGCATCCAACAGACAAGCGGGCTTCAGCTCACCATCCTAGAGGGGTCGGGTGGGGTGTCTGATGTCACAACAAGTGTCTGAGGCCATCTATTACCTGACCTGGCGCTGGGGGTTTTAACTTCCTCCCTTTCCACTCTCCAGTCCGCCACACAAACTGGGGCCGCCGATGGGCTGGAAACTGCCAGACAGGGGACCGCAGCTAAATGAAGGAGAACACACTGAGAAGATTTTGAATTATTGATGTGATTAGGCCAACAGGGAGCCCAGACTGAATGGTTTGCCAGCGCGATGATACCGATGCACAAGTGTGAAGAGGCCAACTAAGCTTCTATGCAGCTGCAAACCACCATTTTAAATGGACTTGTGCTGTTCGGGTTCACATATTTCTTGCCACGTGTATCTTCCATGTGAACAGGGCACAGAAGGACATCGTTGTTCTTTTTGCTCAAATGAACGGAGCCTCCATTTCTCTATGGGAAAATAAGCGGATAGAGAATTTTCCCATGGTGATCAATAAAGTATCACATTATTATTAAAATGAAATGTTGTTGTATATCAACCTGCACTGGATACATTAACATTTGTGAAAAGGAAGCCAGCATGGTGAAAGGCAAATTGAATGGGCGGGGCAGCCGTATTCAAACAGATAATGGGGAACCGCACGCAGCTTAAACTTTTGATTAAGCCTTGCTAAGTCTGTATAATGGCATGCAGCTGCTATCATGATCACAATGACCGGGACACTATACATGACAAGTTGCTTCTGTTATTAAACCAAATGCGGGTGCACAGTGTTTGTGCGTGTGTGTGTGTGCGTGTGTGTGTGTGGTGTGTGCGCGCATCTGTGTGTCTACATGAGAAATACTTATTACCAAACACCTTTTAGTTTGCATGAGTATTTCCATGTTAGGCAATATACTTACTCCACTATATCTTATTCCACTTTCTTTAAGGAAAGTTGGCAGTCCACTCACCCTCAATATTTATAATTTAGACAGCTGTAAAGCCGAGAGGGAGACGGAATAGGGGAGAAAGTTCTGGCAGAACTCGATCCACACACACACACGCACATAACCCCTCCACTATCTCTGGGCACTTGTAATTGTACTTTTCCACCACTATATCAAAAAATATTCACATAAACAGCTACTTTGATTACAAAAAAATGTGCGTGCAAAGCACATGATCAATAATAAAACAAATTCAAATCAGTTATTATTTGAAGGACTAAACAAACAGCTGGAACAGTGACCCCTTGACTTCGGTGTAGAAGCGAATGCTTCAAAGATGAGGCACTGCCTACTGCTCAAATATGAGGACATTATATCAAATATGAACGTTCACTTCACAAATATCGAGTTGTCAATTCAATAGTAAATACTATTTTTTGCGTGCTAATATACTGTTACATTTTACATTTCTGCTTTTACTCTATTAGAACTTGAGTACTTTTGGCCACAGCCCTTGTAAAAGTATATACTTTAAAGGTGGGTTTGATTCGGACCACTGTAAATCTCCAATCCAGGACATATTACAGTTGTTTTTGAAGCTTCTTTGATGGCGATGGAGAGTAATATGGAGTTTAGTTTTGTTCTGGTTGCGGCGCTCTTTAAAAAACGCTTCACTACCACAATGAGTGGACTGGACACCAACTACCTCCGCTTGAATTCAGGTAATTTTTCAACTCATTAGGCAAATTTATAACTATAAAGAAATTGTGAATTTTAAGGAGGTGTAGACATAACATACCCTACAAAGCACTTTCTGTATCATTAAAAGTTTATTTGAACGGTTTGCATACATTGATGTAATTGATATGTAATAATTACCAAAATTATGACAGAAAGAAATTTACTTGTATCCTTTGTTACATTGTAATTATTATATTACTATTGAATATATTATAGTACCTTGCTGGAGGAGAAGGTGTAACACCTATTTAATTTTGACCATCCCTGTGAATATCTACTATATTTTATCTATGTACATACCAGTAAGATCTTTCATGTTTAAGTGCTAACCATCTAGTTTACCAAGTTACCTCTACATAGTTCGTAGGACAGAAGCTAATGTTGTGTTAGAGGATTGAGGAGGCCAGCGCCCACAGCTCAGTAGGTAATATATATTGTCAGAATCCATTGGGACATTTGCATTTATGCAGACATTCGTGTCTGGTGTTTGCTTTACAAATTGAACCGGTTCCTGTCTCCTCGGAGAGAAAGGTGTAGGGTCAGATCCTAATTTAGACTAATATATTTAGGACCCTGGCTGCTGGGGGAAGCGCTGTCATGGCAAGATTGATTTGATCGAATCAGCACAGAGGTGTGTATGTGTGTACGGGGGGACAAGAGGTGGTGTAGGGCCTTTCCACCTCCATGGGGAATTGCAATGGCTCTTACCATCTGCTGAAAAACAGTCAATACATCCCAAAAGCATCATTGTAGGAGATGTCCATTTTCATCCCTGATTGACTCCAAAGGTCGCAGGAGGCATCAAGCATGAATAGCCAATCAACATGCATGCCTTCACAAAATACCAATATCTCAACTCAAGTGGTCACCATTCTGGCATTATCTCTCTAATGTACCTTAGCAAAACAAAGGTTGTTTGAACGTAAACTAACCAAAGATTTGTATATATCGCTCCGTGCCTAACGGCTCAGAGGGATACGTGCAACGCGTGGGAATCATGATGGACGTAACACGAGTGATGATTATGGGGCGAGCTGTTCATCTTCAGACATTTTGAATGAATGATCTAAGATCATAGAAGTAGTATATGTGATTTCTGTTTCAGCATAGATTTGTGCTTCCATACTATTCAGAATGCTTGAATAAGAATGAAAATTGGACAAAGGCTGAAGCTGAGGTTGCCTCTTAAATATCGCTTGATCGTGTGATTCACTGGTTTTTGATCTATGTGAGGCAAGTTGGATCCCTTGAACATAGGAAGCTGCAGTTTATGATTGCAAGATGTCTTATCTCAATTGCATACAGTTTGATGTATGTTTTGATGTAACGATCCCATGTGCCTGATCATTGAAGCACTGCTCTGCCTGGAAATTAAGCATCATCTGTCATTCATAGGGATATTCTGAATGCTTTGTCATCTATTTGAGTGCTTCCCAAACTGTGGGCCAGGACCAAAACATGGTCTCAAGAAAGTTTAACATCATATACTGCAGCTAAAACAAAAAAAAATGTTGAAGAAAAGAAAAGAAAAAGTTGTAAACTGAAAAAAAAAACTAAACAAAACATACATTGCCTTGCTCCAAAACGAACTAAAATAAAAAAAGGTTTAGTTTTAATCCGATCCCGGGTGTGAAGAGAGCGGTAACTTCTGTCCTGATGGTAAATTGGCAACTTATTCTCCCAATGTAACGGAATTCACATAAAGTCATGCAAAAGTTATGAGTGATGTGCTTTTGTAAGAAGTAAACATTCCACACTAACAACCATTTTTGCGCCTACAAATGAAAGGAAAACTAAATAATGTGGGAAAACAAACAAACATGAAATCGATTCAACACAATACAATTCAACACTCTGAAATCTAACCAAAACTGAATGGCTTTGGACACTGTCATTACTGTGGATGCCCAAAAGCAACAAAGCAAGGTACTTGGAAGATGCCAAAAGTCTGGGTCTCGTCTCGTTCAGCAGAGCATGAAGGGTGCAAGTATTATTAAACCAGCAGACACATAGTGAGGAACAGGCACTGGCCTAAGAGAATGCAGTGAATGATTTACAAGATAGAAGAGTTGGTAATGGTTTGGGGGTAAACGATAGTGTCCCTCCGGCCTGGTCTGCATTTCATACTGTCGTGATGAAGCTGTCATAAGCACACACCACTCTGGTAATAAAATCCTCTGGGGGATGCTTAGTTTTAATTTGGATGTCAAAAGAAAATGATTGACTTTTACTGTGTCTATGTGTATGTGTGTGTGTGTGTGTGTGTGTGTGTGTGTGTGTGTCTGTCTGTCTATTTGTCTGCGTTTTCAGGCGCACATGCATATCGTTATTGTCAGGTGAAAACCACGGTGTCTCCAAAATGTCTAGAAAAACAGCCTCGTTCTTAGCTTGACCCCCATACGTTTTTGAGTTGATCTAAATGGTTCCGTAAAAGTTTCATAAACCCAAGTGTTGGAGAATTTTGTCAACCCATAGAGGAGCACGAAACGCTTGAAATTTAAACATGAAAATCACCCAAAGTTACAAGGTTTTAACCTGGCAGCAATGATATGTGTGTATGTTTATGTGCTTGTTTTTGTATTCGTGTGACGACCAGATGCCTTTGGTTACGTTTAGGGTTAGAAATGAGTTAGGTTCAGGTGTGTGTATTTTTTTGTGTATTTCTGTGTGTGTATTTCTGTGTGTGCATTTCTGTGTGTGCATTTCTGTGTGTGTATTCTGGCAGTGCAGAGACACAAATGCCTGTAGAACAAGCGTGTAAAAAAGAAAGGAGGTAAATTAAATGGGATTAACATAGAAGGTGATGAAATGAACATAACACGCGGTATTGATCACAGTAGGAGCAGCTCAGCAGCAGCCCTAAAGCGGAGGCTAGACCCAAAGCAGTAAATAGATGTGGCATGAAGTGTATCATCAAAACAAAATAATTTCGCATCTTCTTGACGGACCACATCTCTTGAACGCAGCATTTCATTTATAACGGTTGTTTCAGTCCTCACAACGTTTTACCAGACACTCTGAGCCCAGTCATGGCGCCAGTAAACCGAATTCAACTGAAAAGGACGTAATCATCGTTGTGTATAATCTGCCCTGGAAGACAAAACATAAAAAGGAGAGAGAGGCTTCTTCATAGGGCCTTTAATGTTATTATGAAAGCTTCCCTGGAAGGTGTAAATATCGACCTCAGTGTAGACTCCTTCACAGACCAGTGCACTTTGCCGTCCCGCCCTGCTAGTGCCATCAAATCAATCAACCTTTCTAATTAACTGCATCCAAATGAGGCATCCTCTCAAAAGGAGCCCTTTTCCACAC
>OMOT01025608.1:0-10158 GCA_900312575.1 Acanthochaenus luetkenii | reverse complement strand
CGTTAAATACACAGTTCCCAACGCTATACATTTAAGTCACTTGATTGCGTGGTCCCTTCCCTTCGGCTGTAGCCTCCTGACACACGATCAATGAATAAGTACTCTCCTCCGGTTGAACCCGCCGCAGTCTCTCCTCCTTCCTTCCTTGGCTCGTCACGCTGTCAGCAGCAGTCTCTCACCTCTCTTCGGGTGAAAGCTGGGAACAAAACAAAGGCCTTCTCAGTGTTACATCCCCTGCAACAGGATGCCCGTTGTCTCACTCTCTTAACAGTGTATACTATTTTGACTTTCCTTTGTGCGAAGGAAGAAAGGCTCAGCAACAACGTCGATTTCCCCGGGAGTGAGTTGAGGAGCCGTCACCAGAAAAACAGCCACACCTGGTTTTGTAATTAAACTGGGCTGGCAGCGGCGAATCGAGTTTCAGGTGTAATTAGGAGAGCGGGAGATGACAGAGGGAGACACACTGGCTACATGCAATGTCCCTGGTTTCAATAGATATTTAAAATCTAACAACATAAACTAGACAACTTCTCAATGCAAATAAACACAACTCATGCATAAAGGGAAGGGGAAAAAACAGTAACACACTACAAACTACAGTATTTCCATACAATAGATCAAATAAAACTGGACACCCTTATAAATCACTCCATGCAAATCAATCTGCAACATGCACAAAACACCACAACCAATATAGCAATGAAATAAAGGGCAAGGCATAGCCATTAGTCACCATGCGACACATAGGCCTACTCATTCCAGCACGTAAAAACAATGGAGGCCGCGGGCAAACGTGACGAAGCAGGGATGCAAAACGCGATCCACACCTTCAATATCGCTCTGTTCGTGCAACGACCAGGCTCATTTACGTAAAGAAACGCCCCACATTAGCCATATATGGTAAACAACTTCCCTTTAAAAGGCTCCAGCCTAATAGGACTACTTGATGTGGACAACATGGGAGCGTGAGAAAAAGTCCAAGGAGTAAATAGAAATACTGTTGAACGAAATAGAGCAAAACCAAAATATATTATTTGGCACTTTCAAGAGGTTTGTCCACAGCAAGAAGAAGGTCCCGGGTTCAAATCTCGCCTGGCCCTTTCTGTGTGGAGTTTGCATGTTCTCCCGTGTTCGCGTGGGTTTCCTCCGGGTGCTCCGGTTTCCTCCCACAGTCAAAAAGACATGCAAATATATGTGTTTGTGTGTAGTGTAGTACATGATGTGATGTACTATGTATATGATGCATGCAATGTAAAGCCCTTTGAGACGTACTTGTATAAAAGGGCTATAAAAATAAAGATTGATTGATTGATTGATTGATATGTCATGGGGGCAGGTGACACATGCAGGGACATCGGTGCTGCAGGGTGGAAAGGACTTGAGTGTGCATGTGGATGGCATTGGTGCGCTTTGTTGGCAGAGATCCAGCAAAATTGCCCCCGGGGCGAACGAAATCGACTGATGAGCCACTCATCACTCTCAGCAAAAAGCTTCCTGTGGCCCTTGAAAACGCTTTCTCTGTGCGACGCTCTACGTGTCAAATCTTCAAGCGAGGCGAGGTCAGTCGTCGTCTGCATCATCCCAATCAAAAGGCGTGCCTTTTATATGATTACATTTAACGAGTCTAAAATCAGCCGTGATCCGCATCACCTGTCTGTACGCCTGTCTGTGTCAGCGCCATAGTTCACAATCACTCTGTCAATTATGCTGACAACTAAAATGGGAGTTTGTGCATCTCATATTTAGGAATCGTTTTACCTGTGACTGCACGTTTCTGCATGTGCATGGTCAGGAATAGTTCTACATGTGTGCATATTCTCACGCGCAAGAAGAAATGGACCAATCACATTCTATGCGTAGGAACGTGAGTACGCACAGTTTACACACACAACGGTGCCTACGCACACTTGATGAACGAGGCCTCGGGTCCTCGGGTCCAACAGGAGGCGCCATACCACAATTACGGATCAATCGGTTTAAGATTGAAATGAGGGTTGGTTTTGGTTGATGTTAAAGGGTTAGGGTCTTCACAGGTAGAGCAGAACCAGTGAGTGCATGTGAGCGAACATGTAGGTACATGTTTGTATACGTGCGTATGTGTATGCATAGTGTTGATTGTATGTGTATATTTCTATGCATTTGTATGTGTGACGTGTGTGTGTGTGTGTGTGTGAGTGAATGGTACAGCTGTCGAGGAGAAGAGAGACCTCTCCATATCTGAGTGGCGGGCTGGCTCCTGAAATATGATAGAAATAATTATTGCATTCAGTGGAGCATGCAGAAAATGCAGATAACGCCAGCTCTTTGAGACAACTCTTCAACAATGGCCTCGCCTGTCGTCTCCCGGACAATTACCGGCTGTGGAGAATGTGACACTTCTCGAGTGAACCACTTGAATGTCACCCACCTCTTGTGGTGCCTCACAGGTACATGTTGTACCGTAGTACTTATATTTCCTGTACCTTTTGTTGAACAAGTAGAACTGCTTTGAGCATAAACAACATTTGTATGTAAAAATAATAATAATAATAGTGTATGCCCTGAATACTTCTCAAGCCTTAATACGTCTGTAGTACCCGATACATTTTCTTCATGATAATTTGCATTCTCTTTATGGTACCATGCTGTCATATTGAAAGAGGAACCGTTTCAAAAGTAACCTCGTGGCAATGAAAATCACAAATCAACCAACACATTTACATGTTCTTACTACAGTGGCCTTATTAAGCCATTTATACAATAACCGATAAGAGCCGCAGCTAAATGCCAAAAATCGTAATGTAATGCATGAACTGAATCTACTCTTCCATTAGAACACATCTTTAATCAGGTAATTGGGACGATAATGCCATTTAGCATTTAGCTAATAGGCTACTCTCGTCCAGAATATACCGTACAACAGTAGAATAAGCTTAAGTTCCTGTATCAACAGGGTTATAAACACCCAATATTAAAGGACTACACCGAGTTTGGCCCATTGGTCACCATAACCAATATCTGACGGGAGGATTAGCACTAAAATCATCTCTGTGTCTCCGGTTGATAGCTCTATAGCTATAGCTGGCGGGACAAACAGTATGCAGGAGTCCTACATCTCCTTCCAGGGGGAATAGTTGGGATTACAGAGATATATGGTGTGTGACTGTGTGTGGTCTCTGGTGTTTCTACAAGCGTATTCGACTGCCTGGGAGCCACAGAGGGCCTGAGCTTGGCCTTATTGCATTTCTGCCAAGGTCTTCACCAGGCTTCACGTAGCAGGAAATAAAGGAGATGATACAGCACAGTTGATGCTGAGCCTCCCCAACCTGCGCAGGAAGTACACTGTGTGCAGTGTCGGGACTTTGTAGCGTATCTGTTGGGTTTTGATGTTGAACGAGAACGAGCTGTCCACGGTGTTACTTTCTCCCTTTTTGTCCTTTCTCCTTCTCCTCTCCATATTGCATAGTGCATATTGATAAGTGCAAGTAGAAGTATTATTACGGGCGGCACGGTGGCACGGTGGTTTGCACTGTTGCGTCACAGCAAGAAGGACCAGGTTCGATTCCTGGCCCGGTCCTTTCTGTGTGGATTTTGCATGTTCTCCCCATGTCAGGGGTGCAAGTTTCCTCCCACGTTCCACAGACGTGCAAGTCAGGTCCCATAGCGGTGAATGTGAGCATCAGTGATATGTCTGTCTGTCTGTGTTAGCTCTGTGAAGGACTGACGGTGCAATAAGGTCAGACGCACATCTGCCTCTCCGTCCTTCAGGATAATAACTTGTGCCGACACGCCTTTGTTCTTGTCCTTTGTCTGGGCCCACAGTCACAGGAGAAGGTGGGGAAGACGTTGTGCAATAATGGAGCTTTGGATTGGTGCGACTCGAACAGCGGCAGCAGAAGAAGAGCGAGCTAAATAACGCGTCATTATAGCCATAGTCATTACATGGCCCCATAGTCACCAGATCATTTGCATCTCCAGAGGCGAGGGAAGGAGATTCCATAATGTCGTTGTAATTGGGCCCAGCAGCACGACGACAGCGCTCGATGTCACTGGTTTCTCTCTCTGTCTCTATCACTCCCTCCATTGGGTTTCTCTTTTCAGTCTGTCAGCACCTGTGTATCTCCCACTCTCTCTCTCTCTCTCTCTCTCTCTCTCCGTCTCTCTTTTTGTCTCTCGCCGTCTTTTCTCTCCTTGCCTCCTCAGCCTCGCCCACTCTCTTATCGCTCCCTTTCTCTTTTCGTGAATGAGGAAGAGATAGCGGAGAAACAGATACAAGAGACGAACAATGGCCGTGTTTCTCAGTGCAGGTGACTCAGGCAAACCATTGTGCTGGTAATGACAGACACTCCACTAGTAGTCCCTTGGCGAGTCAGGGAGGGGAATAACAGGAGTCTGGAAAGCACAGTGACAATGACAAAGGCTTCATTCATACTGACCACCTATAGTGCGATGCACAGACACCCAAAGGCGACTCAAAGGCAAGGAACCAGCGCCGGGTCCCACTACAGCCTCTCGGCACCGATTCCAGCTTTTTTCCCACAGTGCGTCAATGAAGTGAAGAGGATCTCTGATTTAAGATCATTTTTGTGGAATAGAGTGGATTTACTCATTTGAAATGTAATCTGTGACAGTAACGGAAAGAAAACCAGTAATCAGATTAGTGGCGTCTCAGCATTAGGGGCCAGTGAGGCACAGCTGTGGTGCAGAAAACATATAGCTAGATCATAAAACATAAAATGACCACGGTAAAATAAATCTAATATTCTACATTTGTGACATTATACGTGGAAGTAATGATGAAAACTGGCTTCTGGCTTTAATGAACAAACAACAGATGCTGCATCTATTTCTTATGTCAGTGGTTGTCATTCACATAAACTCGTTTGAGGAGTTCTGATATTAATCTCTAATAGGCCAATAGGTTGAATCACTATTAGCGAGTAGCAAAACAGGCATTTATTAGTGTGGTTGCTTCAGCAAGTCACCTGTCAAACTAACCAAATGTCTAACTGACTACCTGTGTAACGACCTGTCTAACTAACATGTCTGTCTAACCAGCCAACTGTCTGACTGTGTCTAACTAACTACCTGTCTAACTAACCAAATGTCTAACTGACTACCTGTGTAACGACCTGTCTAACTAACATGTCTGTCTAACCAGCCAACTGTCTGACTGTGTCTAACTAACTACCTGTCTAACTAACCAAATGTCTAACTGACTACCTGTGTAACGACCTGTCTAACTAACATGTCTGTCTAACCAGCCAACTGTCTGACTGTGTCTAACTAACTACCTGTCTAACTAACCAAATGTCTAACTGACTACCTGTGTAACGACCTGTCTAACTAACATGTCTGTCTAACCAGCCAACTGTCTGACTGTGTCTAACTAACTACCTGTCTAACTAACCAAATGCCTAACGTCTGCTCTCCTGATATACACATGTGACCAGAAATGCATTTCACTGATGTTGATTATGAAGAATCCATTTGCACTTTGAAGTTACTTGTAAGGTCGCTGTTACTCTCATTGTAAGTCACTTTGGATAAGATCATCAGCTAAATGTACTTAAGCAATCAGTTATGATACAAGGCCAAGTGACATTAACATACAATAACAAAACAAAACAAAAATCACATTTTAGACATTGAATGAAACTGTTTCTGGTGAACCTTTGGTCTACCTTTTCAAACTGAAGCAAGCGCACACATTTACTTCAGACAATTTAACCTTTTACAGTTCAGATTAAAATGTCACAGATTATTGCTTCAATAGTTTAGATGATACCAGCAATATTCACTGTAATTTAAAACGATTTGTCTGTTCTTCTTCACATTTTGTGGATTTTTAAGGCATTCAGTGAAAAAGTGAAGGAATTTGATTAGATGACTGAGTAGTCATTAGTAATTCCACTTTTAATCAGTATTTTATTATGGATCTCTGCTAAACCCACTGAGGTCTTCAGTTATCACTGGCTTCACTTCAAACATTCATGCAACACATGCTAAGATAAACAGGAGATAAATAACAACAGGATGTGACAGGGATGTCATACAGTATTAGGAGGATGGTTAGGATAATAGTTCCAGGGCCCCAGGCAGATTAGCTATTAAAAATGGGTTTGAATCACAATCACAGTCACTTTAATGGGCAAGTAGAGTAAATGTACAGGAATTTGACATGTTGACGTTGGCGCATAATGAAAACGTAGGTGTTAGTATGCACTGACCAGGGTACAAGGACACCAGGACCAACTTTTCCAGGGGTCGGGACCCAGTTTTGGGGCGTCGCAAGATGATTTATGGGATAGGAAAAAATATACGTATATACAGATTATTATGTCATGGTTTTCTGATTTTGCTCTAGTTTTTGCATCTTCTTGTAAAATACTGTAGTATTGCAATACCTCCTCTGATAAGAAACAACCTGAACAGGGAAAATCATTCTTTGGTTGAACTGTTCACTTCTAGTAGCAGTAGAGCAGGCATCGCTTCGTTTTAAGCAATTGTGTGGGATGGTTGCAGCATTAGGGGGAAATGTAGTGAGTACGGAGTACGGAGGTAGTGATGCAATTATACTAATTCTGTATTGATAGGGCTTTGTGGTCATTATAAAAGTGTTTCATTCCAAAATAACATATTCACCATTTCAAAAATGTGATATCTCCTCTGACAATATGATTGCTGCCATGAAAGTAAAAGTCATTATTGAATATTATTGTAATTATTATACATGGAGCCCGTTTCTTAAAGAATATCAACATTTTAGAGGATGTAAACACCTGTGTTTTTCAATACAACAATAAACATCAGGTACAAAAAAATGATTCTTGAGATTGATATACAGACTTTTGGATTGAACCCCTTCCTACATAATTCAAAAGCGACCAGTTTACTTAAGGTGTTAAAAAAAAAGACAAGAGAAAACAATGTATGGTGAAAAGAGATGAACGATCCCTGCTGCACTTCAGACTTGAAAAGATTTGATTCACTGATTCAATGGCTCTCGGCTCTGCAGTGTAGGGCAGCTTCTAAGGGTATGATTACAGAGATAGATTAATATAAGTAACGGTGTAATTACCTCTGGAAGAAGTTTACTTGTGCACGTGTGTATATTTGGCTGAATTATGGGATTGTGACCAAGGGGCTGTAACCTGTGTGCATCAGTCGAGGTGCAGAGCTGAGTGGCCAATTTACATGTTGCATACAAATGGCTGCTTGAATGGAAGAGGTGGATGGGCCTGACCTTTCCGGCTTCATGAGTGGCCTTTTCCATAATGAGGAGACGTTGTAGCCGCGGTGGAGTTACGCCTTCACACAGACACACACACACACACCAAAGGGACATTAACTAAGTCTAGTTCCTGACTGTCAGTGTCATCAGACCTAGCTTTCGCTAAAGTCAAATAATGTGCTTTCACGTGTTCGCTTCACAACTGATAAGATCAACTCTGCAACCAACTACAGACCAGCTGCTAACGTAGCATTGTTGTGTGTGTAGCGAGGAGAATGTTGAGCGTGTGCAGCCAACGGGAACAACAACAAAGGCAGAACACTTACCGCTGAAAAATCGCAACAGAAAAGAATGTGCTCGCTATACAACTCGTGATTGGACAAATGTGTCTCAATCCGTGGTCGCCACAGTCAGTCACGGTCAAATCAAAACACTCAGTGCCCACCCGGGTTGCTAAATCACACACACACACACACAATGAAATAACACGACTGCGGTCTGATTGACGGACGCTGGGACTTATCACTCACTATTTTTAGGTGAGTATACGGTAAATGCCTCTCCACAGAACTGGGTATACGCTGCATACCTGCGTATATGCTCCACTACACCTCTGCCCTCACATGAGCACACATAGCATGGACGCCCCCCACACACGGGTACACAGAAAGGCGCATGAACAGCAATGCTCAGACACACACATTCACCTTACGCACACACACACACACACACATGCAAACATACACACTCACACACAGAAGCAAGCCATTTAAGCAATGCAAAACAGCTAAGGCACAGAGGAAGAAACATACTGGCAACACAAAGTAATTTTCCACTTGATGGATCTAGCAGCTAATCCCGCTCAAATTGAATAACTGAGAGAGAGTGTGAGTGAGAGACCGACAGAGAGAGAGAGAGAAGGTAGTAAGAGAGAGATAGAGATGGAGAGAGGAGAGAGAGAGAGATACAGAGAGGAAGAGGGAGAGGAAGTGGGAGAGAACATTGTGTGAGGCTCATACAGACTTCAGTGGGATATTCAGAAGCTCTCTCAACCTTTCAAAAAGGAAATGATGGAGCACTTGCAGTGTGACATGGTACACTATGACATTTAGCCGGCTCTGAGTGACCTGCAGGGATGTGCCCATTTGTGTGTGTGTGTGTGTGTGTGTGTGCAATTATACATGTACCTGCATGCTAATGCGCACGTATTATGTGACTGTAATGTTGGTTCATCTCATTATCGTTCTCATAAGAAAACTATAATTGAATCTCACTATTGTGCACTCTCTCGCCTTTCTCTCACAGCCATTAGAAAAAAGTAATGGCTTCTCTTACTAAGGTATTGATATCCCAAGACTAACAATGGTACATCAAGGATAGTAGGTAACTTAAAGCTGTCTTAGGTAACTTTTATGGATTAGCATTTATTCAGAAGTAATACAAATAAAGTTTGGTTGCCAAAGACGAGCAGGATAATATGTCAGAATCTCAGAAACGGCGGTTGCCCCATTCCTCTGCTATTCTCATGTAGAAACCCATCCAACCAATGAGGCAGAAGGCGTGACACCGTCCTGTCAATCATTCCTGCTGTCACTCACTCGGAGGAATGGGAGGCGTGTCATTCCTTGTGTTGGCTTGAGATTTTATCTCTTTCCCCCCGAACGTAGCTACAGCAGCTCTAAGTCCTTAGTTGCTGAACTATGACAGAGTGGATCCTCGTGCTGAATATGAGCTTCAGGTCACGTTTTCCCCCAAAGGATATCTCACTTTGTGGAGTAGAAATCTCATTTCCAATCACTTGCCTGCAGCCCTGCAGTCGGTGAATCCCTCCGCTGTGAAGACAGACATCTCTGCCTAAAGTGCTGCGCAAATGAACTAAAGTACAAAGAGGGGTGTCGGCGTGGAAGACAAGAACAAGACCGACGGAATCCTCAACAGACACGCGCACCCGGCTGTAATCCCTGTAATCCCTGAAGGACCACTGTAGCACCCCTGAGTCTCTCTCATGCAGTCCACCTCATCTTCAGCTATCATTCTTCCTCTAACTTTGCCAGAGGCAGAGGACCGGATCTTACTTTACCTGGCAGCACAGCATCAGATAGGCTCTGCTGTGTCCTCTCCTGTGTCCTCTCCTGTTTCCTCTGCCGTTTCCTCTCCTGCTCCCTCAGATAAGCTCTGTCTAGCACTGACAACCCACATCGGGCCAATTAAACCAGCTATCAAGCCTGTGATTGGATCACCACGTTTGTTTTGAGGTGACAGAACAAAAGCATCTGAAGATACGCGTGTGAAATCGAATTGTCAATATTGTAACCAGGTTTATTGCATATGTTGTGTATTATATTGTGTATATTTAGTAAAATAGGTCGTTTCCACATCGCGTCCGTGGCGAGAGAGAGAGAGAGACCGTCATCTTCACGGACACAACGGGTGGCGAGCTTGAAACTAGCGCTGAGCTAGTTTTCACTTGTTCTGTTCAAAACAGTTTGTTCCTGTTCTAAACTGTCACTACTTTGTCCAAAGCGGCCACTTTCCCGTTACCGTGCTCACAGTCCGCTGCTGCCGCCGCTTCAGCCCAGGAAGGTGTACGGCTTTTAGAGATAACGAGGTTTCCCCCTGCCCTCCTCCATCACACAAGGTGTAATTAGACAGGTGAACGGAGAGAACAGCCGCTCGGGAGCCGTCCTTCCCAATCAAAGGAGTCGTCGCAATGCAAATGCTGACCCTCCGTTGACTCTGATGACTAAATGACTGAAGAGGCACATTACAAGAAGAGGGGGCGAGATATGACATCATTTGAACTTCTGACGAGGGGCGAGACACAAGAGAAGGAGCCGATGAATCTCATTCAGATGTGCTGTGATGATATGCGGCTCTTTAGTCACACGGCGGGGAAACGTTACGAGACGCCACGGATGAGCGAGTCGGAAGTCAAATTGGGAGCG
>OMOT01025607.1:33323-52108 GCA_900312575.1 Acanthochaenus luetkenii | reverse complement strand
TGGGGCAGCCTCTCCAGCCTGAAGCTGGACTGTCGCTCTCAGAGTGATGATGGACCCATCATGTGGGTGCGGCCAGGAGAACAGATGGTACCCACTGCTGACATGCCCAAGTCTCCCTTTAAACGACGCAGGTACAACCCCAACCAGCATAAAGGAACTATATGAACACGGTTCTGTAAACTAGGATTTAAAGAGATATTGACACTGCTACACAGATTCAGGTGCAGGTGTATTAGAAAGGTAGAATCCATTCAAACTTGTTGAAGAAAATCCTGCACTGTGCTTTTGGTGCTGTGATGGTTTAGTGAGAGTTGGGTTCTGGATCCAAGATACCAGATAGGCCTGTGTAATTTGTTATGAACAGACATTGCCTCTGGTGAGTAAGCATAAATAAAGGCATGACTTCTTCTTGGCTTTCCCCTCTCCCCTCACATCTTCTTCCTTTAGGTCCATGAATGAGATAAAAAATCTGCACTACTTGCCGAGGGCCAGTGAACCAAGAGAGATTCTGTTTGAGGATCGGACTAGGGCCCATGCTGACCATGTAGGCCAGAGTTTCGACTGGCAGAGCACTGCTGCTGTGGGGGTACTGAAGGCCGTGCAATTTGGAGAATGGTGAGTGTGTTTTGGCATGCTTTAATAAAAATGCTGTACGTGGCAGTCAGAATCTCCTCTTAATTCTTAGTTCTTCTGAGTTCTTAATTACGGCATGATGTGGGATGAGGAAGAAGGAGCAACTTGTATGGCTTCTATGTTTTGTCGTTCAGGAGTGACCGACCTCGGATAACCAAAGATGTAGTGTGTTTCCATGCAGAGGACTTCAATGATGTTGTCCAGAGGCTGCAGCTGGATCTCTATGAGCCCCCAGTGTCACAGGTAGGAACCAGAATTTACATACATAATGCGTCAGCAGCTGTGTCACAACTCAGAACTTACTGTATAATTATCATACTACAGGTAGTATGTAATGTTAAAATCTCAAACATGGAAACCTCTTCCCTCAGAACAACACTGAGTAACGCTGTCCCTCTTCTTGCAGTGTGTCCGGTGGGTGGACGATGCCAAGCTCAACCAGCTGAGGAGGGAGGGCATCCGCTATGTCCGCGTACAGCTCTGCCACGACGACATCTACTTCATCCCCAGGAACGTCATCCACCAGTTCAAGACGGTGTCTGCAGTCTGCAGCCTGGCCTGGCATATCCGCCTCAAACAGTACCATCCCGAGGAGAAGGACCAGGAGGAGGAGCAACGGCCCAGCGACCTCAGCCCCACCTCGGGCCGAGTCTCTTCCTCGTCCCCTGCCAGGCCCGACGCCACCATGACCCCCTGTGCACGCCCACAGGCAGACAACATCCAAGGTGGAGTGGCCAAGACCGAAGAATCAGTGTTCCAGAGGCCAGCTACTCCTCCCCAGGAGCCCCAGCCGGCCCCTCCTCAGCCCACCAAGTCCGCTCACTTGCGCCGACCCTATCGGGATCCCCACCCTTCCTTGCCACCAGCCCACTCTGTGTGTACACCTTCAAACCTAGAGCCCACCCTTCCACAAGCTCTAGGCCACACTGCAGAGTTCCCTAAATGAGCCTTCTTCACCTCCCCACACCCTCTCTCTGACACTCCTCAACCCGCTGTTGGAGGAGCTTATTTATAGGAATTTTAGACTGAATTGAAATACAACTGGCATCTGTGTGTCAATCAGGAAGCTTTTCAACTTCTCTTAAATTATTCTTCACCTTTTCTTTTTTTAAAATCTGTAAATTATGGGTTTTTTCCTCAGCCAAAGTGTATTATTTCAATGGACTATATAATAAGTTTTGTTATTATTTTATATTTGGTAGCACCTAGTCTGGAACTCTGTCTCTTTCAAAACAAATGATCTTGACTGACTCAAGGTGTATATCATGTAAAGCAGTTATTTTTAGATGGAAAATATGAACTGTCATGGTAAAGAGACAAAATGTCATTTATATTCAAGACTCTTTTTGTGACCAAATTACTTTAGGGAAGATGAAATCCACGTGTTGGTGGTAGTTTCACAAATGGAGATACTGGATCAATTCTACTGGATCAAGGAAAGATTGTTTACATGTTTTAATAAGATGACCTGTTCTGTAAGCAAAAGACATGATTTTTGAGAGTTTGAGAGTGACACAGGCATATATCTAGGCTAACCTTAACCAGGAGATACAGTGGATTCAATGTATAGATTGAGGGCAATATTGGTTGACTGGAAAAGGCAGACAGGTTTTGCCATTCGACTGCACTCCAATCCTCATGTATGACCAGGCTCACTTGGACTTCCTGGATTGGCCAGTAAACATAGAGCAATGGAAATACAGAAGAGTCTGCTGTTTGAAAGACAAATTAGATTTTCCTTTTCTATTTATATGTAACGCGAAGCAGATAAATCCTCCATTGGTTTGACACAAAATATCTATTTATCTAATTATGCTACAAAACAGTGCTCCATCAGTTGTTTGGAGTTTTGTTGCAGTTTTGTTGATTCTTTATTTAAATGTCATAGATAGATAGAAGCATACTGAGACCGGTAAGAATACAACCTGAGCTTCCCGTCTCGGAAATGCACATTTATCGTAGTTTTTCCAAAGCTTTTACGATTGCCCAATAGACTTCTATTGTAGTCCAGTGAGAGCCTGCAGGACAACTGTAGAAAGCTCAATACTGAACTGATCAGTGAAATGATGGTCTCAATGTGTCAGTTTCATGGTAGAAAGTCCGCAAACAGGGTCTAAGGTCCAAAATAGCGAACTTATCCTTTAAACTGGTTCCTGTAGAGAGCGGTTTAGAATACTAAATGTTCTCTGATGTACTGTAGGTCGAAAGATTACACAAATGTTTCAATTAATTTATTTTACTTTAGTTGGATTAGCCTTAGATAAAACACATGGATGTTAAATAAGTGACCAAATAAAATACATTAGAAATCATGTGCATTTATTCAATGTCTAAACCTTTACCATTGTTGTCCATCTGCATTTTTGTGCCAAAATCAAGATGAAAACACGTACATCATCTGTGCAAACAAACGTAAATGTGAACATAAACCAGCTGCAAATCTAATCAGTTCCTACTTGATGTTTTGCTTTGGCAAGCTTCCTGTGAATTTGAAATGAGAGCTACATGAAAATGTCCATGTTGAGACGGCTGTCAATGTCCATTTCAGCTTTCATCTGCCTCCAGGTTGATGTTGTTGCCAAACTTGGCATAGAGCTGAATCTTCAGATCACCTAACACTTGCTGTACTGCTGACACTCGTTTTTCAAGGTCCTTGACCTCCTCCTCCAGTGCTTCCTGTAGAATAAAAAACATGGAATTAGGGCAGGGGTGGACAAATCGGTAGCCCGGGCGCCCGGGACAAGCAGATTAAGTGCCCGGGCTACATGTTAATATCTAAAAGCCCGGCGGACAAGTGACTAACGTTAAACTGTCTACAACCTTTTTTTTTTCTTCTTCTCTAATTCTCTAAGTGTATTAATTATCATCAGCAGACATTATTTTGTAGCCTCTCTGTCATTCAATGTGTGTAACAGACTACTACTCTGCATCCAATCAGTAGAGGCCAGCGCACTGTTCTTTGCTGTTCTGTTGTGAGCTCATCCCCTGAGGTGTACCAAGGAGGACTTTAAGTGCTCTATTGTGCCAACTGCCATTCAGCTAAACAATGCCTTCTGACGTAACGGCTCAAGCCTCAGCCAACTGGGAGGGGTGATCAGGCCTGTTTGCACTGCACCGTCTTGATGAACTGCTCTGGACTGTTTTTCACTGTTCCAATGCTCTGGACCCAGGGTCCAAAGAAAGTTTTTGGCTCATCTGCCAATGGCCAATAAACTGCATCGTACATTATTTGACTAAAATAATTACCTTATGTTATTAGTATGCAAATGCATCTTTAGCATCACTTTAAAGAGACAAGTATTAATACATAACATACTTTTTACAACTTGTATTTAAAAAAAGTTCAGAGTAAAAAAAAACACAATTAATTACATGGTACAGGAAATAACCACATTTGACAAGCTGGAATCAGAATTTGGAAATGTTCTTCTCAAAAACAGACTCAAAATGTTACAGCTATCAATTCATACGGTTCACACCTCATCATCAGACATGTCAAAACCCTACTCACTATGATCCTTCAAATTAGGCCTCCGACTTCTTATGCCATCAGCGTGCCACAACTAAACAGCAGAACTAGGTTGTCACTAGGGGTGGGAATCTTCAGTCACCTCACAATTTGATTACGATTCAAAGAGCTATGATTCAACTACAAAACGATTATCAATACATCTCAATTTCTGATTTAAAATATGTGCTGTATATATATTTTATCCCCTTTTTCTCCCAATTTTGTGACGTACAATTACCCCGTAGTACTATCCTAAGTCCCCCATGTCAATAAAATGAATACAATACTGTGTCACTGCCATAGCCTAGATCGGAAAATTAGCATATCTTAAGTTTATATTAAATTCAACCAAATGTAAAAAAAAGAATGTCAGTTTAAATAAAGAGGCTGCTAAACCAATTTCCACAAAGCACGGTTTCATTATCTTTTTTTTGTATCTAGTGGATGGTCTAAGTTGTAATGTTGCTTTAAAGTAGACGAGGAAAACCCTGAACTTGAGGAGGAAATGTTCCTAGCTCGATGCTAAATAAAATAGAGCACATACTGTATTATTTTATGTAAATGTGTATGTAAAAAGTTTGGCTGTACATAAATGTATATGCATTGGGAGCAGAAAGCGGTGTGAAAGCTCCAGAGCATGACACTCCTTCACATTACATTCTGTTGTTCTAGTGAGTAAATGTTGTGCTGAGATTCTGCAATGCCTGGATGACATTAACAACAATGTACACAATAGGCTACTTGTTGACCTTTGCCTAATTCCAAAGCCACTTTATGCAAGTTAACCTAACCACAAGGTATGTGAGTGTAGTTTACCATGGATAAATGCAAAAGAGAGAGTCTTAACAGTATGAAGAGATGTCTAGTTACTAAGAAACTCAATAGGCACACCTTGGCAGCTTCCAGCATCTCTTGTGTTTCTTCCTGGGTGTGACTGATAAAAACATCACCAATTTGATAAGGGACCAACAAAGAGTCATCGTCGAACATCATGAGGTCATCACTGGCATCCTGCAAGTTCTGCAGGGATTTCTGAATAGAGAAATTAGCAGACCATGACAGTGTTTCAGTTCGGTCAACAATCAAATGTCATCAGTATGTTTATTATGCCAACAGTGCTTGGGCAATATGACTGAAACTAGGTCAAATTGGTTTAGAGCTAATTATTATTCATAACACCACACAATGATGAATAACAGTCAGATTACATTACTCACACAAGTATATACAATTTATAATCATGTGAATTTTGACAGTAATGTTACTCACCTCACCCCCCCCACGTCTTGTACAATTCCCAAACTTTTCAAGATTTGACAACTATCAAATTAATTTTTCAGACTTGTCCAGACCTGGTGTGAACCTAGTTTGTATAATATAAATATCAAAGTCACATAACACACGTCAGGGGTGCTTACTTTCTTTGCTTCTATTTCATCTTTGAGTTCTGTCATTCGACTTGTGCTCCTCGCGAATTTATTGATCTTCTGCTGGTCCTCAAAAGTGACATTCACATCTTCAACTGCCTGCAAGTGAGTGAAGGGAAATCTATTATTAGTCTATTCAATCTGCTTCTTCATTTCGTGCAGGTGATATTAGCATAGCTATCCAAACAGCTTGACTGCTGGCCTTGACACCGCTTACTGACACCCGTCACAAGCTTGGCTATAATCATCATCATTATCATCATCATAAGGCTATCAGGCTAACTCAGGACTAGCGTGTTAGCTAACGTTACATGGTTAGCTAGCTAGCCAACACAGCTAATATCGTCTCACGAGGGTGTGACGACTAAAATGTAAATACCATTGGCAGAGATTATTTTTTACTTTCTCATAAGCTCATCCGCTTTTGAGTGTGTAAATTCTCAGACGAAACAACAACGGAAACCTTTGAATACAGTATCATTAAATGTAAACTTACTACAGTTGCCTTCATGGTGGCTGCCATCTTCGCTTCCTCGATTTCACAGAGGAAGCGTGCTCCAACTGACCAGTCTAGCTATTACTGCCACCTAGCGGACTGGAGAGCCCACAGCACACCCGTGAAGAATTAAAAACACTTCGTTTTGTCAGTTTTGTGACTTTTGTCCAATTAAAAACAGTTTTGGGATGATGCTTGTTCATTCAGATACGGTTAATAATTTAAAGGGAATTAAAGTAGTCCCTTATCAGAAAGCCACACACACATACACATGTATTACACATAATAACTGATCAATGAGAATTCAACCAAGTCTATGATTTATCCTGAGAAACAAGCTACTTGTTTTTTTGTTTTTGTCAATATCTCAAACTCGTGATTAGATTAGCATTAACCGGAACTTTTGCTCTGTAAATATTTCTACAGCAAACAGTACTGCACCCAAGTTCAAATATTTACTGAATACATCTATGAAGCTAAAGACATTATTCAGATTTACACGCTGAAGGTGCATAGGCATAAGACAGTAAATCCGCAACGAGACTGTAGGCTATAGCCTACCAAACACATGGGAAATCATGTGGTTTTGACCTGATTTGAAATATGTTGATATGCCATTTGTTCAAACTAAACTTGGAAATAAAGTCAGCAGCCTAATCAGCTATAGCCTTTGTAAGGTTCACACTATTCGCAGAAGTAATAGGTTGTCATGCAGCCGTACATCACTAATGCAGTAATGCTAACCACAACAGTGTAAACTATTGTAAAGAGGTTGCTTCAGTCTCTCTTGGCTGTATCCAGTCCCACCATGCCTTGTATGAAGTCAAAAGTGCACAGTACAATCAGGGGAATCCAACTCCCACCTCAATATGCAGGCTATAAGCTACAATGGGACATTGTGTTAATGGATCCAAGCTTTGTCATAGCAAATACAATAAATATGCTAAGGCACAGTGCTTATGTTCATATGTGATGTTTTATTTTATTTCAGATCACAAAATGGCAATTTATCACAATGTATCCATGGTAAACTACACACACATGAAAAAAGGTTAAAGCACGCACATCACAATAATAAAGTCCCAGGTGCTGAACAGAGAAAATATCATATGGAAAGAAATTAAGTCTGCACACTGGATTAAACTAATAAGTATTTAATTTAATAGCATTGTCGGCTCAAAACGCCACCTTGGTGATTTTCTTTTAAATACTTATTGGGAGCTTAATCCAGTGTGCGGACTTTACTTTTTATCAAACCACACACACACACCTTGTGGTTAGGTTAATTTGAATAAAGTGGCCTTGGAATCTTTAGAGGTGTTTAGGCAAAGGTCAACAAGTAGCCTATGCAGTGTTAGGGAAATTGTGTGCATCGTTATTGTTAATGTCATCCACAGATAGCATAATCTCAGCACAACATTTACTCACTAGAACAACAAGAAGAACAAAAAGAGGAGGAAGATGATAAACAACAAAACTGTAACCAGGAAATCAACTGCTGTTCTACAATCAGTTGGATTTTGATCTCTGAAAGCCTCTCAGATATGTCAGGTCCTCGTTTGAATGTGATGTGGAAGTCTCTGAGGACAAGTGATTTAATTATAGAACTCTATGTCTGTTTTGATTAATTGTGATAATGGATACTGTTGCTCTTTTGGCAAACCAAACAGTTTTTTGTTTTTTTTACATCAAATAGATATTAAAGCAAAACAGTGGATATTTCAAGGCATATATACCGTATGTGTCAGTTGTGTTATGTATCAAGAAACTTTCAAATAAATTAGCATAATGTCATAAATCATAAAATGCTTCAAGTGTCTCTTCAAAATGAAAGTGGCCTGGTTCATATCATAAAATTACAAAAGCTATGAAGATGCAGCTATTCATTTTTCTGCCATTCTGGATAAGTGCCAGACCAAGCAAATAACCAAGTGGCTCACCTGAGCTATGAATATCCTTTACACGCATCCTGTTTCCTCCCAGCCACATTCGTCAACAAAGCTGAAGGCCTGCTGTACCGCCTCCTCGCATTCTGCTTGATCAAGCTGTAGCCTAATCTCATCATGATCTTGTGGGGTTATTTTCAGATAATTCACTGTGAGATCACCATGAGTGAATCACAGGTGATTTTACTAAGAGTTCCGTTATTCTTGTCGGGTTGATGGTGGGCTTGCCATCGAAGGAAATCCAATTGATTCTTTAAAAACAGTCCCACCCATTTTTAAGCACACATAAAGCACTGTTGACTATATATACACAGTTGGGCAGGTACCTGGGCAAGTCCATCTCTTTGACAGACACAAAGTCACTTACCACATTGTTTCTTCGGGAGAGGATATAGCGTGTTCGATTTACGGCGACGAGGGGACACAAGGTAAGATGTTACCCTTTGAATTCTGCTGAAATGTAGACAAAGCTAAATCATAAATGGGCATGTTTGTGCAAGCTTGGCCGCTGCGTCAGCTAATCACTAAAAAAGAGTGGACCATTATTTATATTTTGGTGCATATTTCCCATGCAAAATGTATCCCTAACATAAACTTGCTTCTATTATACTTCAGCTGAACAACCTGTTTCTGTAGGTCTTGACTTGGACAAATATGGGGAACGAGCATTCCAAAAACAAAGAGGTAACTCAGGTAAAATTACATGTTTCATTTTTAACTAACTTGAAAATATAACGTGTTATTTTTTCAATATACGTTTTCTAGTGCCTCAAAATCAGTTGCTGGTGAGATGCACAGGGATTAGCCCCCATGCTAATCAGACTTGCTGGATCCAATTGATGTCAGTTTACACTCAAGAGCAGTGTTTCTCTTGCAATTTAACCCTTCGTCAAAGATGTCTTGTGAACTGTGCATCTGGCAACCACTAACCTTTCTGTATTTATTACAGACTGGGAAAAATCTTGAGAAGCATGAAAATGGAGGGGTGAATAGCCTTTCTGTAAACATCACATCCAATGGCTTGGAGATTGACGGTGAGTGTCTTGGTTTTAATATATATTTAAATTCTGGACTTGCTTTCACTTTCCTTTACTTGAATTCAATGTCTGTTTTGTTTTCACGTGATCATTTGTGTTATGCGTGGACAGACAAGTTCAAGTTCATTTATTTATATAGCCCTTTATCACAAGCATGTCTGTCTCAAAAGACACGGTTAATTTATATTTCCGTCACCAAATTACGGGATTACTCTGCGTTGCACTCTGATAATGCTTTGTAAGCACAGTAGACTCCCAGCTGTATTGCTATTGAGTCTTACAATGTAAACTATAGGCGTAGTCTCATACATGGACAAGGTGCAGCTATTTGATCTGTCATGGTGTAGTTTTTCTCACTGTATTAACAATTATGCTGTAGGATTACCACTGGCACTTGAGTTTGTGTAAGAGTTAATATTGATCTTGGACTGTTAAAGCTAATGTCACTCTTTCCAGAACTGACTAGCCCATGTTTACCGCATGTCATACGTAGCACGATGGCTCGGATGAGTTGAATGTTGTTTGTTTAACATTCAAGGCCGTAAAAACGACGTTGATTTCTCACTATTGAAGTAGTATCAGTTGGGAATTGTTCTGGTTAAGCAAAGAGTGCATTCATCTCACATAACTTATTGATAAGTAAGATTAATCAATGCAACACAGACTTCATAGTACAGAAATGAGAAAATATCTAAATGAACTATATTTCACTGTCTAGTCCTAGAGGGAACATGACCCAAGGTTGAATAATAATAATGGCTTTATATTTGCAGGTACCGGTGAGACAGCCGTCCAGCAAAATGGTGAGCCCGCCTCATTAAACCCTAACACAGAATCAACTGAGCCAGATTTTGTGATAGTCGAACCGGATTGCCAAAATGATGAAGCTCAAGTTATTTCTGAAAACCCTGACTCCATCACTCAAAAGGAAGAGGTCAAGAAAATTAAAGTGGAAAAAAAAAACATTTTTGGCAAAATGTTCAAAAAGAAAACAGAATCTCCAGATATTGAGAGGAGTGTTCAAGAAAATGAGCTCTCAAATGAAGATCAAATGGATGTAAGTCCTCCTGCCACTGATCCTCAGCCTGTAAGTACAATTCCCTTGTTCTTTTTGATCATCTCTTTTCAATAGTCTTAATTGTTTGAAATCACTTACATTAGATTTGCTTCAAATAGTTTAACACATTGCAAAAAAGTTCAATTGCATTACATTACAGCATTTAGCAGACACTTTGATCCGAAGCAACTTACATATCATGATATACATACTAAATATACATCATCATATCCTAACTACATCATATACATACTACACACAAGCATAATTTGTGTAATTATGAAACCGTTTCATTAAATTAGATTAATCATTGTAACTAAGCACATGGTTATTCTATGTATCCCACAAACTAAAATCCAAACTGCATTTTATTTAAACATGACTGTTGATTTTCATGATGAAGGAGCCAAGTTCAAGTGGAGAAGATGCCGCCATGGACATCATCGAGCAACCAGAGGAATCTAAATCTTCCCCTCAGCAAGATGAAATGTCGACTTGGACTGACCAAAAAACGGAAGCAGATATTTCAATGCAAGCTGACAGTGAGTGCAAGAATGGTGATGATGCAGCCACTAATAACGAGACCCCAGGGACTGCATTAGAAGAGCTGGCCCTTATGGAGACAACAACCACTGAAGAACGTTCAAAGAGGGAATCTGCTGCTACTATGGCTGATGAACCTGTTGAAGACATTGCAAATGAGGTGGTCACGGACAGCCAACAGACAACTGAGGTCGTTACTGACGAAGTGGTCACCGGGGAGAACAATGGGCTGTGTGAGAATGCAGTGTACAGGGCAGAGCGGGTGGAAATCACTGAAGCGCATCAAGTCAGCCACATCAACACTTACAAACCTGTGGACGAGAGCATTAACACCCTCGAGGAAGCCGAGCCAGAAATCACTACAGGACCAGAATCGACACCAACAGAATCCATTATAGAAGAAAACATAGTTACAGAAGAGGAAAATAAGGTTGCGGAAGACGTGGCAGTGGAGGAATCTCGCAGCCTTCCTGAAGAAATGACAGTCCTTGAAGCGGTTGAGGCAGTTCTAGCCGCTGCTTTGGAATCCATTGACAATGCAGCTGTAAACATGTCACAAGAGCCAAGAGTTGATGAAGTGATTACTGAAGATGATGATGAAGCAACCGGAGGTGTGTCAGTTGATGTAGCGCTGATTGAAGCCACTGAACCTGAGCCTAACTCTATCAGTCCTGAGGGTGGGCTGGGAGATAGTGTCAGCTCCCTAGACGGAGAGCCAGTCATTACGGTAATGGAAACCGTTTCTGAGGTTGTTTACGAGGAGCAAGAACCTACACCTGCCACTCAAGAGGTGACTGTTAAAGATATTTCAATCTCTCCTGAGGAGTTAGAAATTCAAATGAAGACTGAATCTATCCACAAAGAGGTCATCATCGACGATCCTATTACAGGGGAGAACATGGAAGATGTTGAAGTTGGACCAGTAACAAGTGAACAAGAAGGACCCATTCCTGTCACTGTAGATGAGCCATCTGGTGATTGTACCAACCCTCCTGAAGAAGAGCCTATCACTGGAGTGGTGGTTGAGGCAGACATAGAGGCTCCTTCCAAAAGACTTGAGCCTGTCACCACAGAGGAGCCTCCCGAAGGTATTGCTACTGCCCATGATGGACAAGAAATGATCATAGAGACTGAATTTCCCCCTGAAGAAGTCATCACTGATGATGTTGTTATAGAGGAGAAAGTGGAAGATATCAAAGATGTACCAGTAACAAGTGAACAAGAAGGAGCCAACCCCATGACTGGAGACGAGCCTACTGGGAAGCGTTCTAGTTCCCCCGAAGAAGAGAATGTTACAGAAGTAGTGATTGAGGCAGAAATGGAGGTTCCTTCCAAAGAACTTGAGCCTGTCGCAACAGAAGAACCTCCTGAAGGTGCTTTTAGCCCTCCTCATGGGCAAGGAATTCAAGTTGAGCCTGAATCTACTCGTGAAGAACCGATCACAGATGAAGTGATTACAGAGGAGAAAGTTGAGGTCGCTGAAGAAGTGATAGCTGATGAGGGATCAGAAACATCCAAAGAACCAGAACCTTGCCCAGTCGTTTTCAAAGAACCTGCTGAGATGAGCGCTAACCCCGAAGAAGAAATGCCAAATGCCGAAGTGATGCTAGAGGCAGTAATTGAGGCCCCCTCTCAACAATTTGACCCCAGCCCTGTCACGCCTGCCGAAAATAATACTAGCCCCCTGGAAGAAAAGGCAATCACTGCAACAGTTCTTGTGACGCTTTCTGGAGAACATGAATGTGGTCTTACCTTTCCAGAGGAGCCTGTGGAGGAGAGCGTTATCCCATTCAAAGATGAGACAATTGCTGCAGAGATGGTGGAGGCAGTTATTCAGGCTCTGTCAAACGAATTTGAAGTAGTGCCAGAAAGTATTGATGAAGACTCCAGTATCAAAGAAGCCACAGCTGTTACCACTTCTGGGGAACCTGCTGAAGAAGTAATCCCTAATAAAGACATAGAACCAGGCGTTACAGAGGAGAAAACGGAAGTATCTGAAGATGTTGTGGCACAAAGTGAAACTACTGAAACAGATGAACAAATCCCTGTTACCTCTGAGGAGGCCGTAGAAGGGAATGCTGGCCCTTTTAAAGAAGAACCGACCGCTGAGGTGTTGGAGAGTATAATAGAATTAGTTGGTCAAGCCATTTCAGAGAAGCTTGTGATTACTGAAACATTCAATGAAAACATAGTTGAGGCCTCTGAAGATGTGCCAGCAGATGTGTCACCGGTGGAAGCCATAAAGGAACCTGAGCCCAGCCTTTCCATTCCTGCGGAACCTATGGAGGAGAACATTAGCTTAGCTGAAGTGGGGTTGGATGGTGTCGCTAAGGATTTCATTGTAAAGGAGACATTTGCTGCATCTGTGGTTTTAAAGGAGGCTATTGATGAGGCTGTCTTGGTAGAGAAAAATGAGGATGCATGTGAAGCTGTGACGCCAGATGAGGGATCTGACTCTTGTCCTGTCACTGCTGACAAGCTTATGGAAGGGAGTGTCATTCAACCAGAAGGCAATAAGATGACCCTTGAAGTGGTGGTGGAGTGTGGCGTTGAAGAAATGATCATTACAGAGGATGTCGCAGCTGCAGTAGAGCAAGAGCGCATCGAATAATCCATTGCTGCCACTTCGGGTGAGCCGGTGGAAGAGAGTGTCAACCCTCCTGAAGGAGAGTCAAGGTTTGGAGGGGTGGCGGAGTGTGTTGATACAGTTACTGAGGCCGTATTAGAGGGTCATGCAGAAAAGTGTCCTGTTGAAGAAATACACATTACGGAGGATGTTGTTGAAGCTCAACTTGAAGCTCAAAGTACTGAAATAACTGACGGCACCTCACTCACAGGTAGAGACAAAGTCACACGTGGAACCCGTTGAACCCGAGGAACCAAGCAAAACTCCCATTGCTGAAGCTGAGGATGAGCAGGAGAAAATGGCAGCTTTTCTTATTAGGTTGCGGTCAGCATGTACGGCAGTTGTTGAAGAAGCAGCATACAGGCGTGTCAGTGTTGAGATGTCTTCACTGGGAGACTGTATTATTGTTACAATGAATGTGGCTGTAAGGGAAGCAAAGCTGTAGAACGTTGAAGGGATTGTCCAAACGTTGCTTTTGAATTTTTTTTATCTACCTCTTTAGGGTGTCACATGTTTTATGGTATGAGGTGGTATTTTGCGTATTGTAAAATGATTCCTGTTCTTTTACTGCCTTTACATTAATCTGTTTGTTATATATCACCAACGCAAAGATCAAATTGTAAAGAACTATGCAATGTTTCAATAAAAAGGAAAAAACACTGAGTTCAACTTGTTTTTGACTTATTGTTTATTGTTAATAATCTTATTTTAGCATCCAGTCAATGGCATCCTGGTGGTCAGCGGTCAGTGATGAATGAACTTTTATTTCAGAAACAAATGGAAAACATAATCAATGACTTAGTATATGCACGTTGCTGTATTGAAGCAAAAATCTGAATAGAATCACTATAAAATGCTTAAGGATTGACCAATATTAAAGATACTCACCATCCGACACAGCAAGGTATTTGATTTTCCTGACATTTCTCGGAGCATAACTCTCTGACATTGTTGAATATCAATGAGTGTGGGGTGGGGAACACGGGCATTAATAAAAGGCTGATTGTTGACAAAGCCCCGAGTAGGCAGAGGCATGGTTGGAATTGTGCTCCCATCTCAATGCTGCGATTAACACACTCACTGCTTGCAAATCAGCTCCACTGCTCCAACATATTCTCAAAGGCTAATTCTTTGTGGCGGTGTATAGGAGACAGCAGACATAAAGCAAGATTCAGAATCATTTAAGGAGCCAGAAAGTGTGACTCTAGGCCCTGGTCCAGAGGAAGGACAAACTCCGGAAACGGACAAAGAAAACAATCAACCCGTGGAACGTCAAGAGGACAGTAACGCAGAAGAGAATCCAGTTATGAATTTCTTCAAAACACTAGTAAGTGTAACATTTCAAGTAGATTCCATTGTTTATCATTACTTCTGTAGTAGAATTAGACGTTGCGGCTTGACGAATTAAATTGAAGAACTGATGTTATCATCAAAAGTGCCAAAAATGTATCCAGCCTTGTTGTTTACAACTATTTTTGAGGGTAAACCGTTCAATTGCTCAAACGGTTAAACTACAATACATGAAATGTATGTATGATCTAATTAATGGTTATTCTTGGGTAATCTGTGTTATTCTTCTTCTAAACTGGAGGTCAAATATCATACAATTATCAAATAGGAACTCAGCAGTCTTAAATAAATACATTGTCTGTCAGTAATTCTCCTTATTCTACGTGAAGGTGTGTGTGAAGGGAGCTTAAGGGTAGTGAAAGCATCCATAGAAAATCTGTGCGATGGTGACAGTGCCTGATTGAAAGACTACAACAAGGAGCTATTGTGTTTTCCTCTTCATCATGCCTTCCTTTGGATTCATGCCTTTTTAAAGAGTTACCATTGCCCCATGCTAATCAAGTCTTTTGAACATGCGGGAATGTGGTGGCCTATTGTTCAACCCATAGTGTGAGCTCACAAGGGAGGCCTGTGCGATTGGAAGTTTGGATTTGTGAAGATAGAGCGAGGGCAGGCCTACGCCATCTCCGGAGCACAATGGCCGTCACAATGACAGCGCATGTACTGTATGTGCTCTGTCAGGGACCTCAGAGAGCCTCAGTTAGCTTATCATTACTGAAAGGCATCTGTTTGATCCAAATCAGTGTTTTGCTGTTCCTATTACATCAGCCATACCCATTTATGTTGAGTGTCTTCATGTATGCAATAACATAATGCTCAATAATGCTCACATAGTTTACTTTCCTATTCTTTTGTGTGTCACCAAAAATGAAGTGAAGACTCTTTCCTTTTCCTCCCCTTGTTACGCAGGTGACTCCCACTAAAATGCAGAAGAAGGAAACAGCTACTCCTGATGCTGCGAAAGATCAGGTGAACACCAGTTCATGAAACATCATAATACATGTCAAATATGTGAAATTGCCTAATCACTTATGCCAATACCACCATTTGTTGGTCTGGAAAGGTTTTGATATTCTCTCAATAACATCTGGCACATTTCTATTTTCATAAATGTATCAAATGTTGTCTGACAGTGAGCCAGAAAGGTGCACCAGCTCCCGGCAGATCTGGGTGGTTGTTTGCTCTAATTTTAACTATCACTCTAACGGCTTCCTTTTTTCTGTTACCAAATAGTCCCAGAAGGAGACCCAACCAGCAGCAACTACTACTGTGAGAACATTGCCTACAGTGATCAAGTATTTCATTAGCATACTATGATAGAGCTTGCTGATATGCATAGCACTGGAAAGGCACATGCTTTTATACAGGGTTGGGGCCAATTCACTTCCAGTTCAATACAACATGTAAACAGAGACTGCACTTTGTTGGCTAATGGGGAATCCTCCATTCCGAATGATCTCTTAATTAGTTCTACATTTCACCTCCTCATTCCAAAGTTTTCCTGTAGTTGAATTCTGAAGAAAACGTACTTACTGAGTTAAATTGAAAGTGAATCAATCAGTGCCCTGCTTTTGGGACAACATAACATACTTCACCTAAAATGGTCATAGTTATCATACAACTGATTGTTCTGATGATGACTGAGTGGACAGTTTGCTATGGTTTTTCCTCCATTTTATTATTTTCCACATCAACCCTCTCTCCTGAATAGGTTGCACAAGTGTCTGATCCACCCGCAGCGCCCAAAGGAATGTCTATCCCACCACCCCCTCCTCCAGAACCACCAAAAATGGAAATCAAAGGGGAGCCAGCGGCCAAATCTGTGAAACCCACACCAAAAGAAGAACCAAAAGCTGCTGCAAAGGAGATTGAGGCCTCAAAGGGAAAATCTGCCAAAGATACGTTCAGCAAATTCTTCCGTCCAAAGGTAAATAAACACCTATAGATGAAGGTAGCAGGATGAAATCACTATCTTAAGGGACGGTTACTTATATTTTACATGTTCCGCAACTTGTCAGATTCTAACATAGTGTGCAACGTATGTGAATTTGAGGTACCGCTAGGTGTCAAGGCATCCAAAGCCAAGGGTGCCTCTACAAGAGTCAATGCCCCGGTCAAGACCGCAGCGGTGGTACAGTAGATTACCATATTATATATATTCATTTCACTGACCATGGCTCATCCTGTCATTAATTCCATCTAATTGTATAAAAACGTATTTATCTGTAATTCGGAGGTGGCAGAAACGGCACTAATTGCTGTTTTTAAAATGGCTTCTTACAGCAGTTCTTTAAATGAGATAATATTTACCCCCTTTGTAGTATTTGAAAAATGTCACTCTTCTGTTAGACATTCATCAATACCGCAACTTTTCACATTCAAATTGGCAGCACTGTGTTTCTACCACATTCCATATCTAAATGAACACACATAAATACTGTACCTCACATTCCCAACACCTAAATCACAAACATTTGCAATTAATTTACTCTTTCCCATCATATCGGTCACTGTGCTATATGTTTTTCACATCGCCATGATAACAGATTAAGCATCCCGTTGATGTGATATAATAATACAACATTTCATGTGTCACATTTCTGAGGTTTTGAGGACATTTCCTTTCTGCCTCATTGGCATTTGCTCAGAATAAGAATTCCCTCACTCTCCCACAGACAATCGAGGATGCACCACAGCCAGTTGTACAAGTCCAGGTAAATTAACGGAGTATGCTCAATCTTGAAATATATCATCTTTTTCAGGGAATGCTTCATTAACCCTCTGATATGAAGAACCCCAAACGTTCCTCAGTAGGACATTTGTTCTCTATAGGTCTTACTTTCAACCGATTCGTCATCTGAGTAAACGCAATCACTTTCCCAACGTCACGGCCACAACTATCACTCATTAAATCAAATCAGTTGGAAGGATGTATTCCAAATGATCATCATATTCAGCTTCACTTGCATTTGTTCAGAATAAAAACCATTGTGCTCTGCAGGAGGCAGCGGAGGAGGTGCCCCAGCCAGTTGTAGAAGTCCAGGTAAATTAACGGAGAACGCTCAATCCCGGGGGTTTTCATCTTTTTCAGGGAGTGTTTCATTAATCTTCTGATGTAAAGGCCAATCAGCCTGTACCGAATTAACTCAGCAAAACCTCTCAGTCGGACATTTGTTCTCCGTTGGTCACACTTCCAACAGATGCATCATCTGAGTACAAACAAACCACATCTCATCCCTCACGACACAGAAACAACTCTTCTTAATCGACTCATCACATCACACCAATTATTGGACGTATTCCGTAACCGACATGTTTTGAGCTGCATCATTTTCACGTGTTCTGCTTCATTTGCATTTGCTCAGAGTCAAAATAACCTTGCTCTCCAGGAGACCGCGGAGGATGCGCCGCAGCCAGTAGTAGAAGTCCAGGTAAATCAGCTTAGTCTTGGAGCGTTTCATCTTCGTCAGGGGTGCGTTTGCACAATCGTCTTCACTCCACAGGCCCCTCTGACATGACGAGCGTTTAACAAAGCCTCAGAACAGCTACTCCTCAGTGAGACGTCTTTAAGTAGCATGACGTTTCTCTGTAGGACTTATTGGGAAAATACTAAATAAAAAAACCTCAGGTTGGCAGCTGGTAAATCTCACCATTGCTTTTCTACTAAATTCACTGTCAGAGTAAACACAGGAAGAATTACATTCACAATCTCACAACCCCAGCTATTTTCAATACATTGATTGAATTATTGATTGATTGATTGATTCATTCATTCACATTGCGTCACATTACATTAATTACTGTATGCTCTACGATTTCCACCATAACAGATGAGCCAGCCCATAATTTATTGCATTTAATGTATTCTGCTTGGTTTGGATTGGTCAGAATACAAATAATTGTCCCTCACCTGCAGACAGTGGAGGAGGTGCCACAGCCAGTTGTAGAAGTTCAGGTAAATCAGAGGGGAACAATCTTGGATTGAAACTTCTTTTTTCATAGGAAGTCATCTTTTTCATTCTGTTGCTCTGCTTGACAGAGTGGGGTTCTATTCATCTATTGGGATCTGTCCTTTGTCTTACATCGATTTTTCTGCTTCTCCAGTTTGCTCCCCCCCCACCCCCACCCCCCTTTCACTTACAGGTGGCAGTTCCTTCCC
>OMOT01025607.1:8118-25609 GCA_900312575.1 Acanthochaenus luetkenii | reverse complement strand
GTTTGTGGTCCCCCTCCCCTCCCCCGCCCCGCTCCACATGGTGGCCGGTGCATAACGTGAACGCGTGGAAGGGCAACATCTGAGGAAGGTGCCGTGCAATAACGTCTCTTCAAAACGGGGTTCGACGTGTGGGCCTATTGGCTTTAATCAGCACACGTTGTTCACGGGCTGCCGCACAGCCAGTGGATTGAACACGAACACCGACAACAAGCCCACTGGCCCTAACCCCGCTGTGCATCTATGGCCACTTAAAGCGAATTAACCACATAGGACAATGACACGTGGTTCAATACTCGAGGTTAGCGTCCCGTTGATACAACTCCGACGTCACCGGCGGGCTATATCAACAGCTAGAATACACGACATTATTGAAGGTATGTGAACTAATCATTTTCTGTTATTTGTGACCACGTGACTGCCCTAGGTTTTTTTTTTTTTTTGGGTGTGTGTGTGTGTGTGTGTAGGGGCTGACGTGCGCGCGCTCCATCCTCGCCTCGGGAGCGAGCCTCGAGAGTTCAACAGCTGCACAGTGAGGACTCGCAAATAGAACAAATACGCGTCACACTCTAAACAATTGAAAAGGTGAGCTTGTCCGCCGACAATGAAGAGGCACCTCGTACACGGCGACGTGTTTTTAACCCGGTCTCCGGTCGCGTCAGTACGGGGTTCAAATCCGGAAATTCAGAATTGGTTAGGTGAGTTTCTACAGTTTGGTCTTGAGTCGAGGCAACAGATACTGTTGGCTGGCTAGCGACGTGGTTAACGTTCACGCCGGTGGCAAACGTTAAAGTCGTTAAAGGGGTGCCAAGGACCCCGCTACGGTAGCGACGGCAGCGTTTGGAAACGGAACAAAATGCGTAAGACATAACTTCACGTTCTATTGTCAATCTACCGTCACGGTCCCGTCGTAGCCCGAACGTGTTTGTAGTCAAATGGGTCAAAGTGTTAACGGCACCTTATTGTTTGGAGCCTTCACAATCACAGTCGCTGTTATTTAACGTGGGAGTTATTAATCGTTGTCTCTTTTCGATCAAAAAAAAGTAATGGTCGGTGTTGTATTATGCACATATAGAAATGTAATAGCCGTACAACATTAGGTAGACGATTAACTTCGGTAAACTAACTCGCCCAGTTAGCAGTTGCTGCTCAACGGTTCGCGAGTATTGTTACTCGTAGCTTAACGAGACCTGTTGCTTGAATAACAAGTGGCTAGCGCTAACCTACATCCTTCCCCACACACAGCGTGGCGGACTGAAAGTTCGCCCCGGGTCGTTGTCGAGAGTTGCCTGTGCTCACCTGGATTAAAGGTACGCCTTGGCAATGACGTTGGGGTACCGACAACAAGCAGGTCGGTAGGCGATGACAAACTTATGTATCGTTTACTTGAATTTGATTAATTCACTGTGTGGGGAACCGAGCCCGACTGACATGTTATGGCTTTACTAGTCCAGCCTGCTCTATTAACTAGGTCGCCCATCTGTGGCATTTTGTAGATGATATGGAATGGCATGATGGCTTGGTGTAAACAACAAAGAGGTTGTTAGGCTACAGTGGGCTGTACCTGCTGTACAGTTGTGACATGCTTCATACTGGTGCTGCCTTTGCATGAGCCTTGAACCCGCTTGTCCAGTTACTCCACTCTTGAGACATTCAAATGCAGTTTATGGTTTCCATTTCTCAAACTCTTGTATGTTCTATATATAAGCAAATCATCATACATGCTTAAAATATATGTGACTATGGTGAAGCCTCAGCAAGGTAGTCCGAATTGTTGAAAATATGATACAAATGGAAAATAGCATATATATATATATATATATATATGCAAGTCCAGACAAACATTACAGTATGAATCAACAAAGCAGCCCGGGGTTGTACACCAGTATGTGGCATAAACATTTCATTTTTGGTTTCTCTGGTATCTGGCTTTGGAACAGTCAATTGTGCAAGAACCCATCAAACTAAGCCCAACATTTGAAGTTTGAAACGGGTGTGATCAGGAAAACAAAAAGCAGGACAACATAAATCACCATTAGAAATCAAAGGATGCATGTGTTCCAAAAATGCAAATACATAGCATAAATGCTTACATAGTGGGATTTGGATTAGGGATGTTTGATATGACGATATGTATCGTGGGACACTAGAAAACGGTCTATCGGTAGATATTTTCCTCTATTGTTTATATCGCAATTGCCACAAAAAAATCAGAAATGCTTTACGGACGTATTTTCCGTCATTCCCGCTCTACGTCCTCTACACATTGACTGGAATAACAAACAAACATGGAGCAGAGTGAAACAGAACAAAACTCTATTGCATTTTTTAACTGCCTGTTAAACAACAGTTTTCAGTCGCGCTAATTATTCCTCTGATTTACAACCAGAAAAACGTTTTATGAGATGGATCATCAGCTCTTATCATGAGTGTGGCTCTGTATGCAATCTGGACCGCTTAGCTCTGCTATAGTTGACCAAACGCTATGAGAATAGTTATTTTGACTCAATGCTGGTTGAGTACCGTGAAGACACCATTAGACACAATATAAAGAGCAGCTGACTGTACCATGGTTTCACAACAGACGGCTCACTTGCCGCAGTGAATATTCCGCTATGTGTTTGTGTCTTTAGTGGACTTATTACGTAGATTGGTAAATTCTTATGACTTTACTATTCTACATATGATCTCTCCTTGCTGATGACCTTTGGCAGTGTTTGGATTAGTTGGAAGTTCACAAATGAAGATGCACTTGTTTTGCATTTTATGTTAATCTTATTTCCCATTTTTGTGTTCAGGGAGAAATTGGGAATAAAAATACAAAAAGGCAATCAATTCATATTTCACAATCACATTTTGTATATTTTATTTAATGAAAAAGGGCATTTAGGGCTGGGTTGTAAAAATCTATTTTCAGATTCAAATCGATCTTCATTTGAATGATCCGATATCGATTAATAAATTCCCAAGCTCGATCTTTTAATATATGTTTTCCCGTGGATGCATTAAGCTTTAACCCCCATTGGTCTCATGGCCAGCCTTTGGTTCTTTGCACAACGAGGCCTGATGCCACTTAACAGGTTTCCGCCACACTTGTCTCCGCCACGTTTGTTTGCAAGCGTGGTAACAAACAAGTATAAAGTCGCCAAAGCCACGGAGAATATAGACTGGGAATCTTGCCTAAATAAATATGGAGAAATCTTGGAGCATTTCAAGTTGCAGTAGCTGTTGTACACAGTAAACATTTACCATGCAATGCTACGAGAGTTACGGTAATACAGAGACATGTGTAGAGTAGACCGGTATACGGACTGAGAGAGTTAACGTGTTGTGCCAAGTTACAAAGTGTTTAAATAAAAGCCATTGTTCGTATAAAAGCCTCTGTTATCATTTTACAGTAACCATCTGTTGAGGGTGCGGCTAACTTAGGAAAGTACTATCCACCAGGGATGGGAGGATCGAAACTGGCATCAATACTTTGATACTCGCATACTGCTCCTTTTGGTATTGATACACAATGAAAAGTATTTATTTAAAAGTTATTTTTAGTCCAAAGTGCGGTTGCGTCACTGGGGGAAACCCCATTTCCCAGGTGTGTTGACGGCAGCATTCCAATTTCCAAGAAGTGAGAAAGCAGTCATAAAGGGGCTTTAGTTTCACGGACTTTACAGTTTGCAATGTCCAGAGGTTTTACAAGACTGTTTTTCAACATGTTTTCTTGCACTGTTTTCAAAGGCAATTCAGAGCCTTTTTCAATTTCTGATTGTTGGTTTACTTTACATTAATGTAACTGCTTTTGGGGTCAGTTCTTAATGTAAACATGCATATTTTTTATAATGCACCAAGTTACAGGGTTCATTGTGCAATTTACAGCATTAGTTCTCTTTCATATCCAAGCAAAATTGGTATTGTAACTGAAATATCCCTTACCGAATAGATATTGAATCGGGACCTAGTGAATGGGAATCGAATCGATTCAGGAAATCAGTGGCGATACCCAGCCCTAGAGGCATGTGGTTAGCTTGTATAGACAAATTATTCATCAAATGTACAGAAAACGTACTATATCGTGATCGTGATATGAAAGTACCCATATCATGATAGAGTCCTAATTTGGATACTCTTGCACAATTGCAATATAGTGTCTATAATCCCCATGTGAACACCCTCTCTTAATTTGAAATAGTAGTTTGTAAATTAATTTGTTTATCAAACGCAAACAACTTACGCCAATGATTAACCCTGATACATTATATACATATAGTTGCAATAATTTGTTTTGCCTGGTTGCAATTATGATAATGAATGTGGATGAATGTTCATAAACTCGAAAGAGGTGTACATGCTAAGTAAGAATGAAAATGATTAAAAGCAAGCAAAACATTGCTTTATCTGTAGCCTGCACATAGAGGAAATGAATTGTATATGCTGTTGATTGCTAAAGACACATTTCCTGTTTCAGTATGAGGAAAAGCATTTGTATTTTTTCTGAAGTCTCTTGGTGTATTTTAAACAGGTTTTATCTTAATGTTAGATATTATTCATTATAGCTTTTTGGCAGTAGCCTACCCAATCATATTTGACACTGAACAAGGCCTAAAACTCCCCCCCCCCATTGTTTACAGGTTCCAAATAAACTGGAGATTGTCTAGTTTCTTCACCTTCGGAGGACAATGCCTACTCACCCGTTGCTATCATTTATGGAGAGCCCAGATGGACTGGGCCAAGACATTCTGATCAATAGCAGTGCAAGCATGCCAGGTCCTGGCTCTAGCATGACACCTCACAGCACCTCCTTAGAAAAGGTTGTGTTGCAAACTGGAGGAAGTGTGCCACTGTCTTGTATGTTCTGTGACCAGACCTTTACCCACCAGGAGGAACTGGGACCCCACGTATTAACCCAACACCCCACCACTCTGTTTGAACCAGCTGTGCTTCGCGTTGAGGCAGAATTCCGGATCCCAGGAGAGAGGCCCCGGCCCAAACCGAGTAGTCTCCCTCTTCAAAAGGAGGAGGTGCTCGGCTGTATTGTGTGTGGTCAGGTATCGCAAGATGCCAGTGAGCTGGAGACCCACTTAAGGAAGCACAAGGACTACTTCACTTACTGTTGCAACGTTTGTGGACGGCGCTTCAGAGAGCCTTGGTTCCTCAAGAACCACATGAAGATGCATGTAAACAAGCCAGGACCTAAGAACAAGGCCCAACAAGATCTGGAGACTCCAGTCACTATCAATGGCATTGTTCAAGACCATACTTCAGAGCCTGTGGTCACTGTTTACAAAATGTGCATGGTTTGTGGGTTTTTCTTCCCAGACCAAGATAGTTTGGTAGAGCATAGTAAAGTACATAATCGAGAGGTGGAGCCTGGCAGAGATATAAACAAGGATGCCACTACTGAATCTCTTGCCAACCAGGAAACATTTCTACACAGTTTCAAACTTCGGCCTTGTTCTGCAGAAAATAATTTGCAACCTGAGAGATCATCCAAATGGATTGCCCAGCTAGACCCTTTCAACACATATCAGGCCTGGCAACTTGCTACAAAGGGCAAGATAGCAGTTGGTCCCAATAATACCAAAGACGCGGGCCAGGAAGCCAGCACAGACAATGAAGACTGCGGCTCTGATAAGGAGGAGTTGAGTAATATTTGGTTGGAGGGTCAAGGGGACAAGGCTATGAAAGAGATTCTTGGGAGAGACCTTGGGGCTCAGCAGCAGACTACAGTAGAAACCACATCACCAGAGCCAGAGCAGAGGTCTCTAATGCCAAAAGACAAGGAAAGGCCAACCACTTGTGAGGACTGTGGGAGAACGTTTAGGACCTACCACCAGTTAGTTCTCCACTCCAGGGTGCACAAGCGGGAGAGAGGTGGTGAAGAGAGCCCAACTGCCTCCGTCGATGGGAAGTTGATAAGTGTAGTTTCACTGGACCATGCAGAGGAAGGTTCTGAGGAGGGCTCAGAGGAGGCAGCGGTGGCAGAAGTCTTGGGTTCAGGTAAATTTGGTGTGACATTACTTGTCCATGCTATACTTTTCTTTTTTTTCTTTTTTAAACAAAGACCACAATTCCTATTTTGTTACTCAAACAGACCAAATAACATTGATGGAGTCATTAAAAAGTGAACATGCAAAGGGTTCTTGGTTAACAAGTGCTTTCTTTGATGTTCATTGTGGTCCCTCCCTCCTGTGATATACAGTGTTCCTACACAGGTCTGGAAATGTGTGGGAAAATAATTGGGTCTTGAAAAGTTGGAAATTGTACAAAGAACTTATGGGAAACTATTGTTATAATGTACATGCAACTACCCATTTTCTGTTGTTTTGACCCCTGTCATCTTAAGTATTCTGGTATTTGTCACTGAAGAATAATCTGTATCATCCATGGAGTGATTATAGCAGTTAGTGGGACAAGATGAATGTATTGAATATTTAAATCTTCATATCAAGAAAATAGTATGACATTTTGAATTTGAAACTGTAGGAAGTGAACCCTGGATATACTATACCTTTGATTCCTCTGCATAAATACTTGTGATTTTATTTATTTTTCAAAGGTGAGGATGGTTTTGACCGATCAAAAGTCAGATCAAAAGAATGCAGTTACTGTGGCAAAACATTCCGGTCAAGCTATTACCTCACTGTTCATCTAAGGACTCACACAGGTATATTAAGCAATATATTGGGCTTTAATTATTAATTTATGAAAATGGGACTGCATAAATTAACTGAAATTCTATTTGTATAGGTCTATGGCTGTGACGTAAGTTCTTAAAGACTTAATACTTACATTATTTTGTTTCAGGTGAAAAACCATTCAAGTGTGCGTACTGTGACTATGCTGCAGCCCAAAAGACATCACTGAAATATCACCTGGATCGACGTCACAAGGACAAACCTTACATGGATATCCCCAGCAGACCTTTGTCCTTAGGGCCCTCTCCTAATGATAAAGGAAATAACAATGAAAAACCTGCTCCAAATAGATCCAAACTTTGGGTTCCCGGACCCAAATCATGTGCCAATGGAAAACCAGAGAACATATTTGATGGCATAGGAAGCAATCTTGGCAAACCACTCGTTCAAACGAATGCAGAGTATAAGAAATTAATTGCTATGCCTGCTTACTCCCCGACTGATGATGTGGTCATAAAATGCCCCATACCTGTTAACCTGAAGATGGAACGGAAGGAGATAAAAGAGGAGTGCTCTGAGGCCCCATTAAATCTATCCTCGAAAGTGTCTCTCTACCGCCCTGCCAACTTGGAACCCCAGAATGCATTAATGCCAATTGCCTGTTCATCCTGTGAATATAAAACCCTGTACCCAGAAGTTCTGATTATGCACAAAAAGCTGACTCATAAAGACAAGTCAAACATTACTAAAAAGAATGGCTTCAGAGGCAGTCTGAAACAGAAACGTTACACTGGCTGCCCCCCTGCCCTCGATGGGAAAGACGTCACCCCACTTCCTATGATTGACAGGAGCTATCCTCGTCGGACCAAGTCTCCAACCCCTCAGCCTGCAAAACCACTAGAGAAGACTCACTCCACTCATCCACCTCATGCTCCTAAACAGTCCCCTATTCAAGTACCCCTACATGACGTCCAGGAGACCCAGCGATACAGGCCGAACATCGATCGACATCCTGGTCAGGAATCTCATAGATATACAGAACTCATGAAGAAATCCAGTACCAGCAGTAAGTATATAATGGACAGACTTAGCCCATCAGACAGAGTGGGAATTGGTGAGAGGAGTTACCCAGTGAGAAGTGGCATCATTTGGCACTCAGATGCTGCCAGGCTGTGCCTGTCCAGCCGGTTTGGGAGCCTTCCCCAGATGGACTTAGGCGAACCCTCCAGCAAGAGATTAAAATACTCTATACCTCCAGGTAGGGAAGCTGACACTGGTGAGAAACCTGGTTTTAGAATACCAGCAGGGGATGGATCCAGCAGGCTGTTTATCTCAGGGAGAAGTGTGAAAACCACATCACAAGGGTCATCTCCTTCCACTGTTTCTGAGACCTTTGGCCCTGTGAAGGCTACAACTCCAGCTATTGGAGGCAGTATGGACACCGAGTGGAGCATGTTCAACCTTCTGCACTCCTACACGCCCAGCGACCTGGCATCTCTCTATCATGGCACACCAGCTAACCCCAGTCATGGAGGGCTGGCTAACCCAAGAGCAGGTATGTACTTGGTTAGCTGGTTCAATGAAGTTTTATACAAAGTATTTTATCTCTACATTCTTGCAGTTTGTAGATTTAACATTGATACTGTCTGTTCTCAGGGAGCAGAACTATGCTCTACCAACACTTACACACACTGCCCAACCTGCAGAGGAGAGACTACCCAGGCCCATTCCCTAATCAACGCCATGGGACCACTGACAAAAGTACCTAAAATGGCACCAAGGTAAAATGTTAATAAAGTTTCTAAAATATAATAAAATTATGCTGCTTTATTGGTTTCCGGGCCCTAAGCAGAATTGTTGAGATATCGCACCTCTTATTATACATGATTTTACTTCAATTATATTTGAAAGTACATGAAGACATTGTTTCTCCCTCTAGATTTCAACTGTGCTGCTTTTTTGGAAACTGAACTGGAGGATTTGTTGAATGTATGGATTAAATAAGAGAGATGGTTTGTGTTCAAAAAGAGCATCTAGGCTCCCTTAATTTCTTTTTTTTCCAGCGCAGAATAAAATGTGGTGCACAGACATTTCAGAGTTCAGGCCTTCCTGCTTTTTGTATTGGAGAAATGGTACAGATCATCTCTCTTTGAAAATAATTCCACTAGTGATTTTCTTTCATTCTGAACTGTTACTTAATCCTTAGTTGACCTACACTGTGATCTTCAGTTATGTGTCTGTGATATAGCAGTGATGTTTATATGTGCATTAAGTATCATATTGGTAAGTTTTCAGTAGATATACAATTTGTAATAAGTAAAAATGGAAAACTTCAAAAATTAATTTGGGTGAAAATATGCTGCCCTGTCCAGTTATTGTTGTGCAGGCAGTAATTAAGCACTATTTTATTTGTCTTTTCCAAAGCACTGAAGGGTGGGGGTTTTCTATCAAATACCTTGATGTCTTAAGCCCAGTGGTACAAACAGGCCGCAGTAACAAGCTGTGTACGGTACCGTGGTCTACCTCATTTTATAAACTTGACACTGTTATGTTTGTAAAGCTGCTGTAGCTATTATGTCAGCTGAGCCTGTGTACCTAGTTGCATATCAACTAGAGGCAGATGTATTTTGAGTTTGAGTAGTTTCACAGTTTCACATATTTCTTTCTGGAGTACAAAGCAAACATACAAGAGCTCATCTGGTGATGCTGAACTACTGCTCAGGTCATGTTGATCATCTGGCACATGATTCACAGGTAACCCACAATTTTGGGGGAGAATTTAGTTGAGGTGCTTGATATTTACCAGCCCAGATCTTGAAAAAATACAAAAAAAAACAAAAAAAAGGGGATTTGTGGTATTCTTTGTCCTTTTGAAATAGCTGATGGTTGTCATCTGCTTTATTGGTGCCTCAAATCCAATATGCTGTAAAACGTACCAGGTCTTATGGGGTTCCATTTGTGTGTTCATTGGTCATGCTGTATTCTTTGGACTGTACATTCATACAGACTGCTTATATAATGCAGATTCTTGAAAGTGTTACTCAGTAATTTGTTTCAAGTTATTGCAGTTAGTCCAGACTGGTCATCATGTGGCCCTTTAGATGTCGTAAGACTATTTGGTTTAAAAAGAAAACAGCCTTGTTGATGGAATGGCTCAATACATTGTACACTGTGAAAGACATGTTTAAGTCTCAGGTGAATTGATATTTACAAGCTATTCGGATACGTTGTGTAATTTGGTAGTTTTGCCTCTTTAAAAGACTTGTGTTAAGTTATTGTTTTGGTTTGACTTTCACATACATGTGTACTTGTGTAAAATTGAAAATATTGTTTGAGATTTGACACATTAAAATGATAAAGTGAGTCTGAGCTGTGTGGCGTCATCTCATACTTCATTGATGGGCACCTGGCCACCCACGGTCCCCCCAGGAGCCAGTACGGAAACCAGCTTTAGCTGCAATTCCAGGGCCGTAGGTTGGCTGTAATTGATATTGTTGGATAAGACAAACCTATCTGATTTGAGCTTATGTCTTTGAATGTATTTTATCTTTATCTTTTACATTTAACATGCTTTTCAAGCTGTCAGTAATGCATGGTATTATTGTAATAATATGTCAAAGTAATGCAACTGACAAGTCTCTTAAGTTCTGAACAATGGCACAATTTTCATGTATCAACCTAATGCCTCCAAATGTACAAAAACAAATTAAGCACAGAAGATGAATATGAAAAAAATCATAGCTTAATGCTTTTTAAGCGATAGATGCCAGCCATTTTTTATACATGTAAAATGGAGAAGAAAGTCTTCTAGTAAGAGATAATGGAAATACTACAGACCTTGAAGAGCATATTAGCATTGTATATTCCTTTCCCCACCTTCTCATTGACCACTAGAGGGCAGTACATACAAAGTCTACATTGCAGCTTTCTCAGTTGAGCTCGTTTCAAAGCCTTGCAAGTTCAATGTAAATGGCAGATGTGGTAGAGTTGGGTATTGTAAAGTATTTTGAGGCCTTGTGAAGACCGTGTTCAGAATGAACATAGTGCAACATAGAAGTATTTATTAGCCCTGATATTGAGTAGACATAAACAATATTCTCACATTCTCTCCATTTTATAAAGTACACCTCCATAACTTAAAAGTTTGGCAAAAGCTTTTATATTGGCAAGACATGAGCACACTGTTGTTGACTTTCCCCACATCTATAAAAGGAGGTGACTGACACAACCTATCACGGCTGTACATACCGTAAACAATAAACTGCAAGGGACAATCTTCAGCACACTGAACACTTTAAACTTAGACCCCTCCCTTTTTGAGTCTACCACATCTGTTTGCTGTCTGTTCCCCATGGCCAGCACTGTGTAATCTATTGCATTAGCTCACATTAGTGCATATCGCCCATGGGCCTTGGTAATCACAAATGCAAAATGAGCATTTCACTTAGCATCACCCTCATATTCACCAACACTGTGGCAAACTTAACGCAAACGCGTGGCAGAGGACGCAAGCCGACAACAGCTTATGACGTGCGTCCCGTTTTTCTCAATCCCCGTGTCCAGAAGGATGCTCTTGTAAGATTTTCCACTCATAAAGATTGCTCCGAGGGTTTTCATGTCAAAAGCCCCAATAATAGGCAAAGATACACTTTGAATTTTCACTTTGTTTACTTCCCCTCCTGTACTTTTCTCAGCACTGCAGGCCTACATTTCATAAAGCTGTATCTCTCCTAATGATCTAAAGCCTGAAATAATTCTTCCTACCGATGTAATGTATATACAAAGTTTTTTTTCCCTTTGCTGATGGAGTAATCAGATAGAAAGTATACTACCCTCTAGCTTAATGCATGAATGAAGTGGAAGAAAAGGCATTCAGGGATTCAGATACTACTGCAACATCTCAGTGTGCAACAAGGAGTTTCACACAAACATATTCTTTCTCGCCAAAGTAATGGATAGAAAACTGATTTTAGTGATCTGATTGGATCTTTATTTGTTTGACCACATTTCGTTTGTATTCCCCAATTCCCTGTATCATTACGCTACATGTTTTCAGTGCTTCTAGTGGAGTAAGAAGGCCAGGGAAACCTGCGACGCCCTCAAAGCATGTATCATGTACAATAATTAGGGTCTTCACAATCCCTTATGTTCCTTTCACCACGTGAGCTTTTGTTTTGGTGATAAGGATTTACTCAGCTGCCATTTTAGCACATAATTCAACACACATGCCATTTTATGCGTTTTATGTTCAAAGTGTCTGGTTTTTAGAAGAGGTTGTGTTCAAGAGTTGTGGATACATTCACCTGTGACTGATACCAAACTGAGGATTGGTTTGGAAATGTCCTCTTCTTTCTTTGCAGTAAACAAGGCTGTTTGTGTTCTCTCCTCTCCTACCTCCCTCTTCGCTTGTAAAGTAAACTTGGGGTTTGTCTCTTTCCCCTGAAGTGCTCTCTCCTCTTGTTTTCAGCTCTTTCGTCACTCATAATTGTGGCCTCCAGATTGTCAACTTGCATGAATTAGCAATTGGGCCAACAAAGCGGATACGGTCAATTGTTGAATACCCTGTCAGAATTTGAGGCAGAGAGTCTGTTCTGGCTGTGATCGCTCATCATCGTCACCCCATCCCTCTGAGGAAGAGGAGCGATGTAATGGTTCCCACAAAAACAGCCCCTGGCCTCAGGAAAGGGATTTGGGTGTCTGGAGACAACAGGGGCCATATGGAGCGGGCTGAGATAGCAAGGCACATGTACAGAATAATGGATGACGTGTCATGTTTCATGTTGCCGAGAAGCCATCAAGAGACTTGGGTTGGGGAAATCAAAAGACTCGCATACAGCAAAAGCGACTGTTTAGCATTTTTTGGTTTCTTTTTCTATTGGCTGAGCCCCGGACCTAAAGCCCCGAAGAATACAGTGCCCTCTGTTTTCAGTACCTTGGTTTGTTGTGGTTATTTGTCTCCCAAAGTACTTGCAGCTAAACGCAACAATGATCCAGGTTAGTTACCGTATATGTACGTATGGTACCATAGTTTATTTATTCCAGAAACCTTTACAGGCATAAATTAACCAACCCACCTTTTTTTTCACGAACATAAGAATTCAAGTATACAGGAATAATGAACTCCAGAAAAACCGAGTCATAATGTGATAATACATACACACTGTAGATCAATAGAGAATATGGGCTATGATTGCACTTTTCAAATGATTTGTTTCATCCCTAGTAGAAATGAAAGAACATGTCTTCCAGCAGTGCAACATACATAAATATAATATTCTAAATCCGGTATCAAATCTAAAGGCAAGCAGGAAAGACGGGGTTGACAAAAGATGAAAATCCACCGCTTTTGTGGAGATAAAACCACGTCTCTCTCTGTCCAGCTCTCCTGCCAGGACGGCACTGTCTACTTATCCCCTGCACCCCCCCTTTCCCCGCGTGCTCTACCTGCATGTGGAATGAGCCGAGCACCTCACCTCTGTTTTTCTCCCAGTGTCAGAACTACACTTAAGTGCTGTTTCCGATACCCATGAGTAAGCCCCATAAAAGCTGCCCCATCGCCGCAGCGTTATTGTTTCTTGCGGATGATTGATTGATGGATGAGGGCTGACACTTCAATGAAGCCATTTCCACTGGCATCTCTATCCGATGATGTGCAGCGTATATTTTCCATCCACGCCTCATTGCTCGCCTGTGTCATTCCTGGAACTTCATTTACACCATTTTCCCCCGAAGGACCTTTTTTTTTTAGCCCCATCTCCCTTTTTCCCTCCCCGGCTCCCCTTTTTATCTCTTCTTTTGTTCCATGCCATAAAATAATGCTATTTCTTGTCGACTCCGGAGGGGCCTGGAATCATTTGCGGGGCATGATAAAACCAAAGGCATGGAGGGGTTATTTACAGGACGTGTGTAACACTGACAGGGTCCCACTGTTCCGCCGTGTCCGATGCCAGGTCCAAGCTGAGACAGGGCAGGGCTATGACATACATCTCCAAAGCGCTCGACCCACACCGAATGCACGCTCGGTCATTTACTGTTATCTCTCCGAGCCAAATTGTGACTTCCAGCTTTTCGGATTCCACCAAGACGATGTCCACATCGCCCCTGAAAACACGTTAAAGTACGTTAGTTCAGCGGCAGTGCGATTGAGGTGCCTTCTCTGAGACAATTGCCTGTTTTTGCTCATATGGGGAGCAGATGGTAAGCAGCCATCGGTGCGGCAGGCTTTCTGGGATGACAGCCATGAGATTCCCCCTCAGGTGCCATTGGAGACCCTTTAGAAGGGGAGAGTGATTGGTAGGACATGGCACCTCCTAAGCAACTGCTTTTTCCTGACTTTCCTCCCCCATCTTGTAGCTCTCACCAACAAAGCCTCCATAGAGAGACAATGTGGCCCAGGAAATGATCCGCTGCCATGATTTTCTCGGTGTTTGGCAGCTTTTTTTCCACTGCTTTTTGTGGGCAGTATATACACCAATATATATATATATATATATAACCCTAACCCTAACATTCACTATATGTATAAGTTTACAGGGTAATTCAATTTGGGGTAATCTATACACTGCATATTTATTTATTTCAGAGACTCTTAAGTACATGCTGGAAATATATATATATATATACATTGCCACAATCTAAGTACACACTGGAAATGTATATACAGTGTGAAACAAATAATTCTTACACTTCTAGCCATCTCTTTTGTGAGAGAATTAGAACAATACATGTATATGTACATTTGAAGCATTGGCCTTTCAGCATCCTAAAACAAGGGGATCAAAACATAGTGCTGGACTAAAGGGGGGAAAAGAGAGAGCACAATGCGTAGTTGACCACATGATGCATCCATTGTAACAATGTGTGTGGGCTCAGTGCACTTGACCTTGCCTCTTATAGGACATTTTGGTTCATCGGGAAAGATGATTGTTTCCTTTAAAAGACATTAGGAAGACTGTGTCTAAAGGAAACGGACATGGCTCCCTGCATCGCTGATGGTTTCCACTCCGCTTCTTTTATAGCGACTCGATAGGAAAGGGAATAGTGTCCCACCCCTGTATTTATACATTAGCCTGGTTTCCCTCCACAGAAACAGGAGGGGAGCGGTGATTGGCCCCCAGAGTGTATTTCTCCCATGTCTACATTGGCGTGTCATTCTTTATCAATAATCACCTTGCTCTCGTTCAAGGAAGACTGACCCCTCTGGTGATGAGGGTACATGGACGGCGGTCGTCAGTTACCGCGGCCCATACTTGGCCCTGTGTAATCGCTGCGGGTGGGGAGGGTGAGAGGTTTGCGTGCGGCAGGGGAGGGCGAGCACCCACACTGTCCATCCTGGGATCAGAGTGGGACCACAAACAGTAGGAGCTCCTGGCCCAGTCGCCCCTCCAGTAACCCCATCTCAGATCTGTCACTTCCACCTGGTGGGAGGGAAAGAGAGACACAGTGTCCCTATCAAAACCACTGAAAGACGTGGGGGTGATATGCCATACTTGGCACAATGAAGCTCGTATTTCCCTTTTAACTGCATTCATCTGATGTAGATCGTCAGCGGTCCGAGTGACTGTGTAGCCTAATACACAGACGTGTAACCGAATGAGCGGATATAGCTGTGGAAGGAGGGCGAGGCAGTTACACCTCTATTCCACAAAGCAATAGCCCTCCTCCTCTAATGCAATGTGACACTGAATACTACACACAGAGAAGCAAGTAACCTCAAATTGGGTTATTCTTCCTACCTGCCAGTAATCCAGTTGATAAGCACTATACATGTAGATTTCTAGGGAGGAGGGAAATCAGATTATCCTGAGCTGAACTGGGATTTTCGGTCTAAATTGGCTGATGTTCCTCGGGTCTCTCATTCTATCAGGATGAATGAGGGGAAAGAAATGATTTGACTTTGCACTAGACAAATAGTCTGCACAGCAGCCCGCATTAAGGTACAGAAAACAACACTCGAATGGTTAAGAATAGAAAAGAGAGACTTTATGTTGATAAACCGCATATATACGCACTTTCAAGTTCAGAGTTAGATGATTCGTGTACAATTGTTGCCCTGGTTCTCAGGGAGATAATCTAATCGACAGGGAAGCAATTCTGCAGTGCTTCACTCATCAGCCAAAGGCAGGTGAGATTGCTCACTTGTAACATTTTGGTTTTGTAAAGGGCAAGCCCTGCAGTTACACATAAAGTAGAGCGGTTTAACAAACTCCTACTGTTACTCAGCCCTTTATTGAATGACACAGACTAATCTGGCTTCAGGGATGATCTGATGATGGCTATCGTCTGTTCTAGACGTTTCTCTTCAGTGAGGAAAAGAGCATGAAGCTGCAGAAGAGGTAAGATTATGTGAGATTTATTCACAGGATAGATTCCAATTGATTATTATTTGTTCTACATTAAATACAACGGTAAATGCATTCAATACTTTGAGAACACCGTTTAGCCAGAGAACACTGGAATTCAAGGATTCATGTGGCCCTTGCATCTGTGCACGTGTGACTTCTATGTATCTCAGCATGATTTATGTCCTAAACAGCATTTTCTTGCATTGCAAATAGCCAGAGTCTCAGCCCCATCCTCTGCTGTTTTTGTATTTTCTGACATGACACATGGATCCCCGGTGGCCCTGGGAATCAGACAACCCAGGTGCAACACTAATATCCTCCCAGTATCCAAACATTTCCTTTAAAAGTAACTGGCACATTGGGGCCCATAAATTAGAGCTGAACGCTGCTCAAGATGTCTGGCTTCCAATAAGACCGTACCCAGAGCAATAAACTTTGACATTGCTGCTTGAAAAATGCCTGCCCTTTTTCATTGTCAAGTGTTACAAATTGATGAAATGAGTTCATCGATGTTCCCCGGTCATTATCTCTCCAGTGGCACTTTGTTTTACAGACAGTGGGGAAAGGGACAGTGCAGATTAGAGGCCCAGGCACAGTTTATCAAACAAAATCTAATATCATCCATAAGAGAGGAATCCGGAAATCAATACTTCATTACTAAATTGTTAGTGGGGATGAAGAGTAATTGTGTGAGTTCAGAGATGTGTCTCGGCGGCCGGGGCATGGGAAGTTCAATGTCACCCGGGGAAGTGATAAGTAAAGGCACTGATGGGAAGAAACATTTCTGTAATGGGGGGTGCTGGAGGAGGGCAGGGGACTGAGCGCAGGACAGACAATAGACACTGGTTTGCCATTGATTGGACTTCAGCTATAAAGATGGAATGGTATAGAGAGAGGGAGAGGGAGAGAGAGGGGGGAGAGAGAGAGAGAGAGAGAGAGAGAGAGAGAGAGAGAGAGAGAGAGGCTGACTTCTGCAGTCACTTCAATCAATCCTTCAGTACATTTGCATCCTGACGGAGATGAGTGCGATGATAAAACAGCTCCTCCTTGGTGGTCGAATGGCTTTGTGTTAATGAACGTGTGACTTAGCTGATGAATGCGAGCCGTCGCCGTTGTAGTTTGCGTGTTTCGCGGTGTTTACATCGTACTATCTGTCGGGTGTGTGATCTTACCAGACCCGTCGTGTGTGTGAGGTCACATCAGCGCGCGAGCACGTCACCTCCGTGCGGCTTGGCACGGTCTCGTCGCTCTAAACGCTGGTTTTCTGGGGCCCCTCTGACCCGGTCCCCCGCCTCGCCATGTTCGCCCATGCAAATCAGAGTGTTGAACCTCGGTTTGAACGTTCGTGAGCCAAACCTGCAGCTCTATGTAGAATGGGGGACCTTTGTGTTTTGTGAGAGGACAAAAAGTGAGGTAGAGGTCGAAAAAGACATTGTCCGGCTGCTTTTGTCACTTTTTTGCATTCGGAGCCACCTGTAAGTAATATGTGTGTGTGTGTGTGGGGGGGGGGGGGCGTGG
>OMOT01025602.1:0-11188 GCA_900312575.1 Acanthochaenus luetkenii | reverse complement strand
CCAGACGCTCCCTCTGCTGCTGAAGGGAGGTCTGCAGCAGGCGCTTCTCCTCAGCCAGACGCTCATTCTCGGCTGTCAGCTCCTGCACAACTTGCTGCTGGTCAGCCAGCTCCTGCAGAGTGGCCTGCAGCTCCTCAGCCGTGCTGTGGTGGCTCTCCTCCATCTTGTGGATCTGCTCCGTCAGGCTCTTCACCGACACACCCTGCCCACCTGCGCTGGTCCCTGCCCCCGTCCCAACAGCTTCACCACAGACACTGCTGCTCACCGAGTCTGAATATGATGGGATCTTCTCAAACTCAGAGGAGTCAGGTGATAGGGAGTCCTTGGTGATGTCAGTGCTGGAGGAAACAGAGGTTTTGAGTGGGCTACCAGTGGAAGGGGGACTGTCCTCTTGTGGAGCTGGAGAGTTGGACTCTGAGGAAGGCCCATTGACCAAAGGCTTGGAGGCGGTGCTGGTGTTGGTACTGGACAGAGGAGAGGCCTCCAGGCTAAGCAGCTTTTCCTTTAAAGCCTGGTTCTCCTCCCTGAGGGCCGCCAGCTCTCTCTGGAACTTCCCGTTCTTCTCCCTCAGCTCCCCAACCAGCACCAGGGCCTCCGCCACCTGACCCTGCCCTCGCTCAACGGCAGGCTCTTGGCATGAGACAGAGCTGGGTGAGGGTGAAGAGGAAGCAGAGGAGAGTTTACCCTTGCAGCGCTGCAACTCCATCCTCAGATTGCCGATTTCCAAGTCTTTAGCCTTGGCCTCAGCCAGCAGCTCTTTGACCTGGCACTCCAGAAGGCCCCTGTCTGGGCCCTCTGTATCTCCACGGGCCTTGGCTGAACTGCGCGGCTGCTTGGCCAGGGTGGAGAGGCTGGAGGTGCTGGCACTAGAAACCATTTTCTTAGCGGTGGAGCTCCTCAGCTGGTCTCTCAGAGAGATGCGGTCTCTGGTGATGGTGGGGGGGATTTCTCTGGGGGCTGGGATTCCAGACTTCTTGGCTACCTGGGCACCTGCAAGACAGACCAAAACCAAAACACATTGAGCAAGTGTTCAAGTACTTAAGTGCTCAGATCAGAATTCCTTTCAGTTCATCCAAAAAACACTTGCACTGGTGTTGTGGTTATTCATATACTGGAGGCAATGGTGGAAGCAGAATTCTCTTTGAAAATCTGTGGAATTAAATAAAATGTTTGTTTCACAACATAGTTAAAACTATAAACATGACTATGTTGTGAAATAAACGTTTCAATTAATTCCATTATCTCAACAACCAAGCCACTGAGTCAAGCGCCTCTTGGATGGACTGAAGACTCTTTGTTCATGATAAGTCAGATAGGCTTCTTAAATATCCCTTTAAAAACTCCTGATTTAATCAATTATGTTTATGTAACCTACATACATCTCTTTAATGGTAGGACTTACTAATGGAAAAATTACAAAAATCTATTTTGCTACAATATCTACAAAATGCACAACAACAATACAAACATGAACAGAATATTTATAAAGTCAAAATACATTGTGTCTGCCACTGGTGGAACAATTAGCAGATTCCAATTTGAAGACAGGAAATTCTTCAGCTAAAAATACAATATGACCCAAGTTTCTAAACTGAACCTTTCAGCAGTATTGCTGACAAGCACTACCATTGCCATTCAATAGCTTGACATGGAAACCAGAGGGTTAATGGTCTACAGACTTGCAACTGGTACCATGAATTTGTTAACACCATGATGCTCATTCAATAGAAAGTATGTCGCATTTAGATGCATGTATTGTTCAGAAGTTTCATGCTGCTGGTCATTCACTGTATCCTATTCACATGTGCTTGGCACTGTCTGTCTATTCCTCTCTGTGGTCATTCAGTGCTGCAGCAGAGCTTAACTATGGCATTTCAAAAGGCATCAGCGTGGGCCGCTGGGCCGAGCCTTTTCCAGACCCCTCTCAAATATGAAGGCCATTTACTGATGCCCGGTGTGAGCAGGACTCTGCCTGAAAAGCTTTTATTGTTTGTTTTCAGATAATCAGCAAACAACCATGCAGACACAGGGGGGCTTGCTTGTTTCAAAAGATGACAAAGGTCCCTGGGCACGGGGAGTGTTCGGGCACAAAGCAGCTTCAGCAGTGCACAGACAATGACAGCGCTGTGTCTCTGACATACACACATCATCAACAAACCCACAGAGCACAGACCAGACGGACAGACGGTCTGTGTGCTAAGATAGACAGCATATCACCCGGAATAACACATGCACACACTTGAAACACTAAGACAATAATCAACCACCCAACCACCGACACACAGACACACACACACACACAAACAGTTTAGCGTAATTTGGAATGGAAATCCTATACCCCTGTGGGTTGTTTAAGTACTCTGCCATTGATAAGCAATTGCAGAGACTATACCCTTATTGAATCAACTAGCAAATGTGGCAGTAGCTGCCAACACTGGCACAATCTCTGGGGTACAAAGCCGTTTAGCATTCCCAGAGCGTGCAGTTGAGGTTGAGAAAAAGTAGTGTGGTAAGGACACATTGACGAGTGGATTTGGAAAATCATAACAGCACAGAATTTGCAGCTACTAAATCATTACATTACATTACATCATTTAGCAGACGCTTTTGTCCAAAGCGACTTACAATAGTACATTTTTCGTCAACATCAGTCAGACCAACTATACAACGCAGTCTTTCATCAGCTAAACACTTCAATAGGAATCATATAACAAGGAACACAATGTTCCACTTTATAATGATAACAATATCATAACATTGTTACGGGTAAACATCGCACTAAAATATAGTAAAGGTTCAGATAGAAAGGGAGGGCTATAAGGAAAATGGTAGAATAACACACATGATTGTCAGTGAGGCTTGGCTTTCAGTCAAAACTGTTCTCCAGGAGTAAGCCGGTCATGTTAAGGTGAGAGGAAAGGCTGTCATTTAAATTCACATTAATCAACTATGCACTGATAAATAGATAATTTATTGTCCTCCTTAGAGGAAATTTGTTTTCACAGTCTGAACACACAAACAGCAAACACAAAAACATAGCCACAGACACAGGGGCACAGGTCCATATTTCCAAGAGGGAAATAAATGGAGAGAGAAAGAGAGAAACAGGAAAGACAGAGAAAGACAGACAGAGGCAGAGAGAGGGGACTCAAATGTGTTTAAAGGCGCTTTCACACCAGCCCTGTTTAGTCCGCTTGAATCGCACTCTAGTGCGTTTTCCCCCCTGGTGCGGTTCTTTTGGGCAGGTGAGAACACAGCAATCGTACTCTGATGCGCACCAAAAGCGGACCGAGAGGAAAACGAGCATTTCACAACATGCTTGACGAGTAATCGCAGACAAACGTGGAGTCGTGAGGAAGTGCAGTGCTTCAGAGATTTGGTCGGATTAATATAGAAGCTCACAACTTTCGACAATACACAAGAACAGCAAAATGTTCTCTACTTTTTCCCGCATGGAAATTCTGACCAATTGGAGGGCAGCTCAGGAACTACGTTATCGCTCCCGCCCCAGACACATCTGACCAATGAGTGACGTGAACGTTCTCACGCGGCTTGTGCGGCTGCATTTTGGTTCGCTTCACCAACCCATCATCTGATTCGGACCAGAGCAAACAAATAGGTGTGAAACCAGTTGAAAAACTAAACAATGTATCATTCTCGCATCTGGTACGAACCAAGAAGTGGACTAGAAGCGGACTATCCGCCCTATGATCACTTTGTTCCCCATTAAGATGACTGAAGGCAGGAGTGGGACCCTGGGACAATCTCCCACTCGCTGCAGCCTCCATATTTTCTGTTTTCCTCCTGCTCTTCCTGAATAGAACCCAGATGGAGGACATGAACTCACTCCTATTTAGATCGGCCACCTTTTTAACCATGACATCACTACAGCTGCTCCATGTGCACCGAGAAATGCCACCAATCCTGAGAAGGCTGAGGCAGCCACAGGAATACCGAATCAGTTTGAGATCCTCTGAATTGGAGACAAAGAGCTCGCTTTGACTGTAGCTAAATGCTTTCCGTCATTGCGGCGGCAGCTTCATCTGGAGAACCAAACAGCAACAGATAGCATTACCACAGTTAGACACCCTGTTACAAGGCCAACACAGCAGCTGCAGAATGCCCATCGTTTTGATCTTCACCTCGTCAAATGCCCTACACTTTGCCAGGCCAAAGTGAGATTAGATTCTACTCAGCCTGACGCTAAGAGGGGGGATGACATCAAATAGATCATTGAGCTCCAACGTCTTCAGCTCGTGGGTGAACGTGTTTGCTACTGGGCCAAGTGGGAGTACTGATAACTACGTAGATAACTGAAATAGCCTGTCTATTCTAATCAGTTTGTTTATTTTACATTGTTCAAGATGATTTGGGCAATGTTGCCCTAGAAGTTAGAGAGCGAGTTTGTTGGTTAAAATCCCCTGACCGGCTGGGAAAAATGGTGGGGGAAAGACAGAATAAGAAAGGCTCTCCTCTTCCTTAAGCAAGACACTTAACCTCCAATTGCCCCAGTGGCCAACTGGAAAATACTGTGGTTGTACTGGGTGGCTGTCAATAGGGAATGTATCAATGTGTAGCAGGACATTGCTGTAAAAGAGCAAGCCTGCTCAGTTAACTTTACCCTTGATAAATAAAGGACGGGGGGGAAGAAAAAAAGGCATTTTCTTTACAGTGACATTTTTATTATATGTTGACAGCAAAGGAAAGTAGAGTAGATTCTACAGCATCCACATGGGGACACTCAAATGTACAATCAAGGCAGTTCAACTAAGCTAAAGGAAAAAATAAGGTACAGAAGAGAACCTGTTAATTAATCGCTACCAGAGTTGGGCTTGTGTTGCAAAGCCTTTTGAGTGACAATGACAACTCCCTCTTTCTTAATGTCTGTTGAAAAGGAGAGAGGGACAGGAATAGAGCCACTTAAACAGATATCCACCCCATCAGAGAATTCACATGTTACAGTATTCCAATGGTTTAGGATAGCCAGATCAATATTTGTGGACATTGACAAATCATAAAGCTAGACAAAAGAAAAGAAAAGAAAAGAATCAATACGATGCTCTAGCATCATCAGGACACAAAACCTGCTGTTGTTTCAGTGATGAATTGGAATTTGTACACTCAGAGTTGGTCTCAACCGAAGACTCTTTCTACTGTTGATTTGGAAGAGCAGTTTCTTTTCACAAACCAAGACTGAAATATCCAAGACAAAAAAGACAAACTACTGTAGCCTGTTTTAAGGGTGGATGTTCCCATTAAGAGTTAGTTAATCTTAATTTAATGTTGTCTTCCATGCAAACTGGCTCAGATCCAGGTCCATTTATAGCTACCTCTAAGAAGCACTAAATCTGTAAAAATGACTGGAGTGGAGAGTTAAATGGCTCACAGAGGAGCTTTCCCCGGTAGCAGAGAATAAATCCTCACACTGGCTTTCATTGATAGCAAAGTGCACATAATGTGAAACACTAGCTTTGCAGAGAGCGAAGACGATCATTGCCAAAATGAATGAGCAAGTTGTCACTGAGAGTCTTTGTATGCTGTGCAACAAGGGATGTAAGATATTCTGTGTCACGGGAATTGTTTTATACTGAAAACATGCCTCTTCCCAACTGCTAAAAGGTAATTGTTTACTATACTGAACAAGAAAGACTCCTTGTCTGACAAGTTTACTGTTGTCTATCATTTCCTGATAGGGCTTTTGGATGTAAAGTTTCACTGACAGTGTTTAGATGGCAGTCAGCAAAACAAAGCAGAGATTGATTGCCAAGTTCAACAGGCCTGACTAAAGTAATTAAGCCACAATGCAACTTTTCACTCTAAATAGCACGCTCCAATACAAAGCGCTGCTGACAAACCAGAAAACATGCAGATCTATTTTGTTCACCCAATTCGAATCACCTTGAATCATTGCAGATTAAATTAATGTATGGTCTACACTAACTAATTTCTTAATGAATTACACAGGCTGCCTTCCAATAATCCAATGACATTCAATTATTTCATGGGAAGGCAGTTCCTTGATCACAATAATGCACTGTGGTGGCTTATTTATTTCTAATGAAGATAAGCGTTCAAATCACAGCAGGAGACGTGTGGCTGGACACAGTCCAGCACCAGCCAGCTCACGGTGGCCAGCCTGCCAGCCAAGAGGTGACAGAGTACATTGTGAGCAGAGTGCAGGGCATCTTTCATTTACAGCAGGGAGTCGTGGGGGAGAATGATGACGGATTAGTGACTGCAGGTGGTCAAATGTCAGAGAGTTGGCATCTGAAATGACGCAGCGGCTTCGTCACTATCACGAACAAGCTTTGGATGGGAATCGCTCACTCTCACTCCTCTGTCTCCCCTTTAGTGTTCCAGGAAGTGTGGTGTGCAGTTTTCCAGTCAGGTGGATGCGGAGGGTAGAGACAGAATCATCGGTCAGTGTGTCTGGCATCCCTGTTGTCCCGTGGCAGCCTGGCCAGAGAACTGGCAGGGTACAGAGTACAGTAGGTCAACAGGAGCTCATCAGTCAGACACGGACACAGGCATTCCTTTCCTCTTACTGGACTGGAGGAGAGACAGAACTGAGGCTCCATGACAGCCATGGTGACCGAGCAGAGATTGGCTTAGATGGTGAGTCACATCACAACCAACCACCATGCCAAGCAGGCACATAAAATCATGAAAGCACCACTTGTTAACTATAGAATACAATTGCTCCTTCATTGTAATAACATGAATATCCAACTGTACAGTATGATTGATAACTGGTCTTGTATTTTAATAAAGTCGAAATGTTTGTGAATAGTTTAATCGTGAATATGTCTACATCTTGTACTCCAAGAGTCAAACTCTTTTGGCCCGAGTCTCAAGTCTCTGAGTCTTCTTCCAGTTCAGGACATGACATCATATATAGGGTGAATGACCGCAGTGGCTTAACGTGAGAGACGATTTAGCTAGAACCAATGTGACCACATCCGTTTTATGGTCGCAACAACAAGGGATGCAGAAGGATTCACAATTAATGTTGGATTACAATAAAATCCACCATTTCCTTCCAAAGACTTGAAGCTCCTTGGAGCCATGTCAAAGAATCGGAATTGGATTGATCCTGTCTCTGTGTTTGCTTGCGATAGTCAGCTATGTAAATCGGGTATATGATCAAGCTTCTGAGACTTACTGAGGGCCAGTGAAAACATCAAGTCCTAGTGTAGCACTTTGTGGTTTAGCTGGATGTCCTGAGAATTTAGTTTAGGGACGGACTGGACTGAGGATTTGAATGGCTGTTTGCACTTGGGATAAGTCCAACATATGATCCACAGATCCCCAAATAAAACAAACCTTCGTTGAGTTTGAGATTAAACGCTGGGAAAGTCGGCATGGCTGTGACTTCATAGTCTTTTCAGTTATTTTCTTGTCTGCTATAGCCCTTACGCCACTGCTCTTGGCTATTCTTCACTACCAATATGGGTCTAAGCTTTGGTGCAAAATGGGTGTTTGCTCAAGATTGCATTCTTACTTTCCCAGCATATTCCTTTATCCTCTTCTACATGTAACTACAAAACCTGAACTGCATAAATTAGTTTGCTTTCATAGAACTAAAGAGTATAAGATACAATTGAGGCAGTTTATAAAAGTGTATATCTGGGAAAATATGGTAGCCACAGGTATAAAGAACAACAACATGCACATTAATAAAATAAGTCGGTGTAAGACTTGCAGAGTTTTAGGGTTCCATTAACACATTTGACAGTATTTATATGGAGTTTATCAAATAATGGGGGTGAGGAGAAGGTTACCTATGAGAGATATGGAGGATTTGTGAGTGGAAAAGATGGAATCTGTCTCCTCGTTAGCTGAGGTGATATTTCTTCTCCTGGGGTAGTTAAATAACCATCTATATAAATAAGAAAGGAAGGAGGGGAGGATGTTGTGGCTTTGGCTAGTCTAAAAAGAGACTATAAATCATACAAAGGGGAAAGAGAGGGTGATCGTGAAGCAGAGTTACCAAAAGTAAAGGCTGACTGACTCTGGATGGAGACATTTTGACGTGATTGGTTAAGAAATAACTTTGACTCAGTAAACAGAAAAGTAAGTACTGGATCACACTGAAAAGCAGAGAAATGCCTGTTTGCTGTACAGAAAGCCCTTTCTGAGCACAAAAACAGCAGCAAATACATGTAAATGACTGAGACAGTATGCTCAGCCTCCTCTGTAAGCAGAGGGAAAACATCCATAGAAATTGCTAGCGTTCAAGACATTACTGTAACCCTCTTGTCAGCAGGTGAGCATGTTAATCAAATGTGCCAACTACAGAGGAGGCAAACCTTCCACTATGCTGTTTAAGAAGCAGGTCTGCTCATTCTGCATTTAAACTAAGACGTTGGGTTTCTGCCTTAAAAACACTTTAGCACAGCATGAGAGCTGGCAGGCCACAGAGGGCCACTTGGCCTAAGTTCCTAGGCTCCTTTAATCATTTTGATTGAATCATTTGAACTGGCCTGCATGTTAATACTATTACCACAGCTTCCTCCTACTTTGATGCAGCCAATGCTCTACAAAGACATCCATTAGTTTGGGCCATGCGCCGGCCAACAGAGAGGGAATTCCCTTGTTCCAGAGCAAATGGAAAACAGACAATACCCATTGAATGCAAAGCCAATACAGTGTTTTTACATGATTGCAGGTTTATAAGACTTTGACTTTATTTAGGTTGTGAGGAATATTGCTAAACTTGTCATTGAAGCTTCTGATGATTTCTATGCTAGTCTTGTGCCCTGAATACAAACTTTAAAAAGTATTAAAGTATTAAACATTTGCGAGTCATTTCCCTGGAATGACCACAAATAACAATATTTGTTTGTGGAAAGATTAAGCTGAAAATAGGAGAGGGATTTACCCAGAAAGGACACAATCAGCCCCGTGTCTAACCCTACTCTTACAAAGGTAGTCCCCTTTCCACTGACCAGAGCTTGTTAAGACATCGCCAGCAGGGAGGCGTCTGATTCTGAATAACACAGACACAATCAATGAGAGGAGACGCACAGTATTGCCGAGTTCACTCTCAGAAGGTGATAGTGGTGTGACCTTGCCGTGGGCTGTTGTTCTCACGGACAAATACAGTGCTGGACAACAGACAACAGAACCAACATCCAAGGAAAGGCCGGGATTACCGCTCCCAGTCTGGTGAGAATCCACAGCCAGCTGCTGACAGACACACAAACCACCTCAGGACAAGTTTGATTTGGTATGCCTTGAACAAACAATCACAGGCTTTACAGCTTACATGTCGGATACAACTTCCAAGTGTTTTTAAGGGTGTCAGTTTCATACACACATTGTTGCTCTGCCATAAATTAGTGATTTTATGAGTTCAAGCCCAAAGGCTATAATGTGCTATACTTTGATATCTGTGTATCCAGGCTATGGTCTCTAGTTACACAAAAACAGGACATTTAAACAGCATACGCCTCACAGTCTGCAAACACAGAGCACTGAAGAATGGCCAGTGTGTTTACTGTACCATCTGCTAACTGCCATGGAAAGTTTGACTGGTGTAACTTCCTCTATGTCCCAGCTATCAAAAGTTGGACAAATTAGTTTCCTCATGTTGAATCCCTAGTCTGCTTCTCTTTGCTCTGACATGGTGTTGAGATGGCACAATAATCCACATCTTTCCACATTCCTTGGCCTGTTACTCACTGTGGTGTCAAAGTCTGCTCTGGTTGGGGAGGGCTATCCACCAGGCACAATGGATATCATGCAATCACCAGACATTACAGCAGACATATAAGCTTATAGTATCAGTTTTAGTATGTATTTAATTGGGAAAATCTCAGCTTGTAAGGTGCTAACGTCATACAAAGAGAATGAGATAACTCAACGGGTGGTCTTGGGATCTTGCTTTGAATGCAGCGATACATTTCAGCAAGATATCCAGAGAACAACAATGACCAATAGCAATATCCATCCCAGTATTTTGAGGAAAGTGGAAGACAATGATGCTGCCTGTCTGAGGAGGCCAAGCTGTCAGGGTGGTGTATGTGTGAAACCTGAGGATGAGCAGAGCCTTACTATAGGAGTACAGCAGGCAGTAGATGGACAGTAGCAGCAGATCACTTTGTCCGACATGAACACTACATGAAAATACTCACAGGAGAGCTTCCTGTCTTACACACACAGGGACATACTGCTCATTGTTTTTCAGTGGAAAAAAATAATTCCTCATTCCTCTGAAATAAAATGTATGTATTATTCATATCTGTTAAGTTTGCTTTGCACTCTTTTGTAGGCTGAGGAGTATTTTATTATCAGTTACAATGTGTCTGAACTATGGGTTCAGGCAGGCTGGTATCTCAGACCACAAGGTTGCCATTTTCTCCAATTCAACTCTTTAATTGTTCAACCGCATGATTATGGCGTAAAAAAAATTGAGGCATTTTGTACGTTTCTGACTAGGCTTGGGACGGTGTAAGAATTTAAAAACAGGTTTGATATGTTGCCCAATACCGGCTTACACCGGTAATACCGACTTCTCGCCAGAAGAAAGTGCACACACACAAGATTCTGCTACCTACAATGAGTCATTTGGATCACATCATGTGAGGAGCGTATTGGCGTAACACTAAGTGTGACACACATTGGTTTATATTCCTCAATACAACAAACATTCAATCATTATTTGAACAAGTTTACAGTGTTAAATACAACAGCAATACTCAAAGTTTAAAAACAAAATGGACACTAAAACAAACTGATTATAATCAATATGCATAGCATAGGCATCAAAAACGTACTTTAAAACCTAAGTATACTCGGTCTTCGTTAATCAGTTCCTTACAAAACGTGCTTGACATCAAAATAAATAAAATAAGGCTCCAGCCTAGTGCAAATGTGTCGGCTATGAAAAGTTTTACAAAGAGCAAATTTTAAACGTTTATGTAAATGTCAAATACAAAACAAAGAAATAGTACAACAAATGAAATAGACATACATTTGTCTCAGTACTGACACTTCGTGCAATCACAATATACAATTATATTTAAAGCCTGCGTGCCACTACCACAGGTCTAGGTAACTCAGGGCTTGAATAGCTACAGATTCACAAGCATGTCCACTTGGAGCGGTTTCAGAAGAGACTTTTGGGGTGAAACAACCTTCTGCTGTACTGAACAGTCTCTCTGACTGAGTGTTAGTTGCACAAACA
>OMOT01025592.1:6022-22765 GCA_900312575.1 Acanthochaenus luetkenii | reverse complement strand
GTGTGTGTGTGTGTGTGTTTGTGTGTGTGTGTGTGTGTGTGTGTGTGTGTGTGTGCACGCATGTATGTGTGTGTGTGTGAGAGCGCCATGGGATTAATAAGCGCTATCTGCTCAGCTGTCCCCAGGCCCTTCTAATGAGCGCTGTGCTATCTCATCCACACATCCCTGCTCTGCTCACACAGTCACTGCGGTAATTGTCCAGCAGTAACTGATAAGCTGTGTTCAGAGCAGCGGGCTCAGAATGTCCCTCGCAGCATCTGCCGCGCATTTGCCAAACTACAAAGTACACACACGTACGTACCCATGGACACAAACAACTCTCTCTGGTTTCGCACTTCAACAGGTTGATTTTTAATAAGAGCGCTAACGTCATCGTGACTCGTAAACAAAGCCAGTTCAGCTATCGGATGTAATCTGGAATCACTAAATGCACTGTACGATAGGAGAGCCACGTCTAAATGTCATCGTATCCTGGACAATGCAGACCACCCACTTCACAATGCACTGATGCGTCACAGAAGTCCAAAATGTCTACGCTCGTTTGTTCCCATTGCTATGTTTCCCTGAGTGGGATTAATAAAGTATTTTCATTTTCATATAGATAAATGTCCGTTTTGCTACTCTCCACCTATACCCGGTCCAGGAAAGCTTTTACATTGACTATATTTGTTGTTCCGCGCGGTGTCGGGTCGGCCTTTGCTTGGGGAAATCCTCTGGAGCGCAGGAAATGATGCGTTATACGTTTCTGGCAGCAGGAATGAATAGAAGAAGAGCTCAGTAGTTAGCATAACCCCCATTTCTGAACAGACGAAGAAAAGAGCGCCGCATACCGAAACTCAAAACTCATAGTACTGGACACGGAACGCAGTACACGTTGCTTTCTAGGAAGTGCAGTGCAAAAACACCACAGGAATGGCCGCTTATCACCAAAATATAAAACAGGATCTCGCAGATTACCACTTTAACAGTTCTGTCACAGAGAAAACAAAATTGTAGTTCTGAATATTAAAAGAGTGTTCATAAAAGAGTCACTTTTACTGAGAAGCAACTGCGCACCGGACGTCCAGCATAGCGAGGTGTCCTTTCTGTGTGCGCTTTCATTTGGTTTCAAGGGCCTACTATGCTATTCCAATATGTTCAAGTGCCATCTATCAGGCTTAGTGAAGGACGTGCTGGTGGTGGCAGCGCATATCGGATGGGAATTACGCATCCCACAGTTTGGTGGAGGCGGTTTTTAGAGAACACTTCAGAAACATTCAAATGTCTGTACATTATCTCTACTGAAATTTGGCTATGGATGGCTGTGAGAACTCAGCACCCCAGCAGCAGCAACTCACCAGCCTGTCAACAGGTATCTGATGTTTAACCAAACAATGTGTGTGTGTGTGTGTGAGACTATGTGTGTGAGTATTGTATGTGTATACTAGCTTACGTCTAGACTTAAGGCAGAGTTTGTGTGTGATCTGCATCGAGAAGAATGCCGCGCTTGTTCAGAGATGGAGAGGGGTGGAATTCCAGCAAAATTATTGTTTATCCAGGATCAATTACTCTCTCAGTGAGTGAAAGCCTGTAATGATAGTCACCCGTATCATGAGCGGATGACGTGTGCCAAATCAAACACGGTTCACATCCCATCACAGCCAGTGATCTGAGGAAAAGACAACACTTGTACCCTTAACAGATTACAGTGCCATATTTTCACGAGTTGGTCAAACAGTTGGTTTAGTCGTTTGATATTTCCGAGCACATACACAAACATAGGTAGACACACAGACACGGACACACACACACACACACACACACACACACACACCAAATGTACTTGCTGTAAATGTCTCTATGAATTAAAGCAAGAAAGGCCAAAACATGACAGACGGCAGATTAAACTTGTCTTGTCTGGGCGTAAGAAATCTGTGAAGAATTGTAGGTGCGTGGATGTTCATGGATGCATTTAATGAACTGTGCAGTTTGTTAAAGCGCTGCGACACATCCTGGCCTCATTCTCAGCGAGCTCTAACACACATGAGCGGTTGAAATTGAAATCAGACAAAACACACTTGATTCAAAGGTCTTGCTGCAGAGCTTATGGAGATTACACAATGCTTGCGTAACACCCGTGTAGTATATGTGGGTGATGCTTCAGATGTGTCGTAAGAGCTCATTAACATCCATGAAGCACTTATGTACTTTTTATTTTCCTATTAAAAAAAATTCGGAATTGCAATGGAGCATTGATGGATGACGTCATGGTTAAATCTTACAAGGAAAATATTGTTTTTTGCTTGAAACTAGTAATACTGTATGACTTCTTAATGAGGCAATAAATATATCAGTGATTATGTTTCATAAAGGCATCACTGAGAGTCGCCGATCACATCAGCGATCACAAGGCATAAAAATGGATGACAAAATGCATCATTATAATACAGGCTGGAAAAGAATCATGCACAATGTTTCCTGTGAAGTTGCAATGCATCACTGTCATAAATAGGGTTTTACAGTGAACATATTTTGTTGCCAGGGACATGGAGGTATCAACTACCATGCTGCATTAAGACTAATCTGTGTTCAAGCCAATACACTTACAAATATACAAGTCAATTTCTCTGATGAAGCATATTTGACTCGATATAATGTGTACAACATAAGACGCCAGTGCCAAGGAGCTGCTTCCAGGCCTGCATACAACCAGACACCCTTTTCACCATAAATATTTCGATCGCACATTACTGCAACAGTTGTTTTGATGAGGGAGAGGAAAGCAACAAAGGGCTTCTGCAACGAGCTATCCAGATGATCAACCCTTTTACGAGTTTCCGGAATGCTTTTGATGATTCCGCCCCGAGGCGAAAAATATAAACGGTGAAAGGAAAACAGTCGGGGCTGTTACTGGCAGCAGTGCTGGTTTGCGCAATTGCCATTTCATCAGCAGCAACCCCGTCACCTTGGTGTCACATAAACAAATACAACATCAAAACAGTGTGCTAATATGAGAACGGTTAAAGACATTCTCCTCCAATCAAGTCTGAAACAAGCAACGGAGTTGAAACACGAGGAGTTCGTATACGGTTTTAATGGCACGTTTGAAAAAATGAGAGCTTTGTGGACGCAGACCTTTATGGCGAGACATTCAGCATCTACATTAGAACACAACCACAGCCATACCACTAACACCCATTGGTGGAAACACAGTTTACTTCAGATTTCTTTGTTGTCCCTCTTGGCAAACCGACGTGTTATTCTGATTAAACCCAACATGAATCAAAATCATGGTCAATTATTTAATAAATGAACTTTTTTTGGGGGGGAAGAACATTTTTGGTTTCATACTTCTTCATAGTTCTTCATAGACAACTATGATATTTGCCTCCTGCCTTCATCATAGTTTAATATACTGTAATTTATCATTGAGATCTTTTTTTTGTGCCATATATTTCAAGCAAAATATGGTCTATCAGGGATAAAATAGTCACCATTAGCATGAATATTGATTATATTGTTAGTAATTGAGGTACAGATAAAATTTCTGATTCATTTTGCATACTTTTTTTGGGGCATTACTTAAGATGATAAAACATGACCCATGGTCCAGTACGGCTGTACCCAGTAAATGAACTTAACAGCAGGGTTAATAATATATTAGTTATTAGCGCAAAGGACAGGAACAGAGACAAGAACATGTTTGGCATTGAGCTAGTGGTAATGTGCATGTTGCTTGTTTCCCCCGATTAGAAAACACGACAGGTCACTTACTTACAGTAAGGTCTCAAGAAGTCATTCTGCAGTGGTCTAACACAGCACATTGCTCCAGCACAGAGCTGACAGGATCCATCAGCTCTTGGAGGAACACTGGCCACTTCAATATATCTGGCATCAGGGTCAGAGGCTAATAGAGCAGTTGAGCTCAATCAGCCTGGTTATGTTAGGAGAGATGCTATCAGTCTAATGTGGCCATCGTGGCCAATTTGGCGGCAACACCTCTATTCCCTGTGGGGAGATCTGTCTGCTCTGCTACCATAACAGCACGCGGAGAAACATAATGACCCATCACTCAGCTCACCTTTCACCTCTGAGGAGCTGCCAAACCACACAAGAGAGCACTTTGTGCCCCGAGACCAGATAAGAGATGAAAAGGCATAAGCCGAGCTAATGAATTGGGTTACTCCATGATGAAAGGGTATCTGAAGCCATCTTACTCTTCCACTTTGCCCGGGCCTGAGCACGTTCCTGTGTCAGTGGGAAAATCCATCGGTCAATATGTTTGTCCAGTTCTATCCTATGTGGCTTCAGCGCGGGTAAATGCTGATCGTATCTTTTGTCTTAGCCACATGTCAGATGTTGGAAGCCAGGCTTAGTGGAAACATAAAAGAGACCGCCCTAACAACCTCAACCACGAGTAAGATCTGAAAAGCTCTTATTGCACCTCCTAACTATGGTTGTAAATTAGATGTCTAACTTCAGCATCTCTCTGCAGCGATCATTATTTCAAACGGTTGTGTCAGCCTCTGTAACCACAACAACCACAACGTTCAATGTTGGGGAGCATCCACCCTGCTGAAGTGCCCCTGAGCAAGACACCGAACCCCCTATCAGCTCCAAGGGCGCTGTTCTGTAGCTGACCCTGACCTCTGACCCTCCCTGGAAGTGGACAAGTGAAGAGAACCTATCACATTTGGGTTTGGAAACTGCAGCACTGTGCTGTAAGACACTGTAGCGTCGTAAAAGTCTCCCTGTGCTTTGCAGCTCACGTTTTAAGCCTGGGTTTATTTTGTTCTTGTTCAGGTCTAATTGGGTCGCCTTTATGCCACCAACGTCTTTAGTCTTTAGTAGGCCCATTTCCTTGTGCTAACTCAGGATTAATAGAGTGTGTGTGTGTGTTTGTGTGTGTGTGTGTGTGTTTTTCCCACGTGACATTGTGTCCCTCTCCCAGTCTCCCCGTGACTTGCACGCCGTGTCTCGCCCGTGCAGCATGCAATGATGTCACGGGAGGCGTTTTCTTTCTTTACGAGTGCAGCTCTGTGATCACTGGTGGAGATCAATTAGCTGAGCAATCAGCCCTCCCTGCGCTTTTGTGTGAGTAACTGCTCGTAAACCGCTCGGTTGCCTGGCGAACGGGGAACGCACCGCCTCAACATCAACAGCCACCCATGTCAGCCTGGCCAAAGTAGCACTCCGGGCTCCGTCTCAGTAAGGTATATGCCATTAGGCAATGCAATGTAACGTCAGCTAACGTCATGCGCCATTAGCCAATGTAATATAACACTACTGTAGTGTGCGTGATAGTAAGGGCTGGTTATTGGTGACTCTGACAAGAACAGTAGTCAGTAGGCTTTGATGCTGCTAGGCTGATCTGCATAGACTATATAGACTATATAGACTATATAGACTAAATATCACAGAGAATTCATATAGTAGGATGAGTGTGTACTTATTATGGTGTCAGTACATGGTGCCAAATAACTCAATGTTACCTTTGTTTATGTCAGTGAAGCAATGCCTACACCAATGTATCGTATGTCATAGATAGTGGCACAGAGACTGATCTGAACAGTGACCCCTTTCACACATAAGGGAAAAGACCTGATACTACGTAGCAGCTAAATAGTGTAACTGTGCAATCAGTAATGACCGCTGATGCGTTATACACTCCCCTCTCTAAGCGGCCGGTGCTGAGTGGCGCCAATGATAACACGCCCCGTCTTATGAATAACAATGCATAATGACCAGCATATCTCAGCCCATTTATCCTCTGGTTGCAGGGTTGGGAGCGGTCCAGAGTAAGAGGGAGAGGGCGTCATGGTGCTATCCTGGGGTGGAATCTGGCCTGGGAACTCTGTCGTGTGTCACCCCCCCCCTTCTCTCTCACCCATTTTTCTTGTCTGTAAACTATCTAATAAAGCTGCAATGTCATATACATAGTCTTTAAAAGAAAGCAGGAGGGGGACGAGGAGAGAGACAGAAATGGGAAAAGAAAGGGGGAAAGAAAAAGGAGTGAAAGAAGGGGAGAGCATGTCTCCAGGCCTGTTCTCAGGGCCTCTGGTGTGTATGGATCTCTCTGTCCTGGTCCTCTATGGCCCCTCCACACCGGGGAAGCTGCATATAAATGATGAAGGTTGCTGGGGCTCCACATGAGTATAGGTCATGTGTTTAAATACAACATTTAAGGTAATTTGAAAAATGTAGTGAACTTATCGAATGCGCGGTTTGCTTCCTGGGCGACCACTGTCGGAAAACAACACTGGACTATAATATTACCAATTAAAGTACAAAGCTGACGTATTGGTGGAGGAGCATCCTGCTGTCTTTGATTGGTTGTAGCTATGGGGCGTCGACTGGGGAACACTGTACAAAATATACTCTTGAGTAATAACTCGTGAAAACGTATTAATTTCTGATATATTTGTGTGTTTTTGTTTGAGGCCTTGTATATTTTCATTAATGTACTGCAGTACCCACTGTGTGGGTGTGGAAACTGGCTGACAGGCTGATCCTTTCCTTCCCCAAGTATATTTCCTCATGTTTATGGGAAAGGTGATGAAAAGGTCTGCAGTTATTGAGCCCAATAAGCAAATTCTGTTCACTCTGCTATTTCTAAAGGAAGTTGTTACTCTATGTTGCGAGCTGCACTGCATGGAGGCAATCTTGTGTTACGTAAAATACACCTAAACGGAAGATGTTTCATCCATTTCTCTACACAGATTTGTATTTATCACAATAACCAAAACTACAGGGAGTCCAGCAGACGTCAACCCTTCATCTTTAGAAACCGGATTTAGAGGTCAGGCTGGACGTTAACAAGCCTTCGTACTGTTTTATTGGGATGCAGCAGCTCCACACGGGTGGCGTTCTTTATTCAAGGTTACTGGGCCAGTTGGTACAGTGGATAAAGCATAAAGGGGGTGGGGGGGCCTGTGGTGGCACTTAAGGGCTGGGATGAAGGCCTTGATATCCAGACTACTACATTTCAAGGAGTAAGGAAATAGTTGTATTTGCGTATCTCCTCAATAGCAGGTAGCAATCACAAGTACACCGAAAAATGTATATATACATTTCTAATTCCGCGTTCACGTCACGTCAGAAGATGCGAAAGAATAGCTGACAACTAAGAAGTGTTGTATAACTCGTTGTATAACTCGTTGGGAACGGCCACATCCAAAATACACTTTTGTATTTATATTTTACTTGCTTTATATAAGTAAAGTTTATTTTATTACCTTGAATATCATCATTTAGATTTGTATCGTCTTGGACTGCCGTCTTTGCTGACACATTTGCTGCAGTGTTTGCCGCCTGCCTTGACTCAATGTTCCCACATACAGTATCCTACTTGTAATTACCACTAGGAGGCTAACGTGACTGGTTTTTCACAGTTGGCAGCCCGTAGTTACGGTAAATCCGGCATCACATGAATGCAGCATAACTGAGCGTGTGGTCAGAGGGGACGCTCCGCGGACCAGAGGACATAAAACTGCTAAACCTGTACTAAACATCTAACTAGGGCCAAGTTGCTGTGGGACTTTGTTGGTCGGTGTTGGGCTGAGTTCCAGATCCTCCCCACAGCGCAGGGAGGTTATTTTAACTCTCCGGCACGCGCGCCCTCCACTGTCTTCCCCCGTGGCGAGGGAATAGGGGATGGAGAGGGCAGGAAGCCACTAGGCTGTAAATCATAAACCCTAGGTGACAATCCATCGTTCTTGCGGCATGTTTATTGTGCTTTTCTCCCCTTTTCTCCAAGCGCCCATTTATAACCAACCACCTCCCCATGTCAAAATATCTCTTTAATGAGTGTTCAGATTGTGCCAAAACCACCACATTCGTTTGCTATATCTCAATAATCAAAGATTCAATACATGTTTTATTTTCTTTTTCTTTATTCGGACAGTAGGAGGGCTGAGCGGGAAAGAGAGTCGGGGAAACACAGGATTGGGTCCTTGGTACGTGGAGGTACATGTGGTTTCAGAGGTCTTAATCACTACAATATCTCTGAACACTGTGACATCCATTAAGCCATTGCCCTTGTCCATTATATACAGGCGCTATGGTTACATTTTGTCCGTAGGCAGGAAAATGTTAGGGAATTAATGGTTAATGATTGTTTTCATGGAAACACTGAGAGGTCCTTGTGACTGTTTTCTTATACCACTTTCATTTTCATCCCAAAGTTTGTTCTGGTTGCTAGGTGGCTTCCAGGACATGGCTGTGAGCTGGAGGGGAAAAGGCTGGGTTCTTCCTGAAGCACGCCAACGGCTGGCGATCTTAGAGGGGAACCCGGTGAACCTTGAACAACAGTATCAATGAGTAAAACAAATGCCACGCAGAACCATGGCAGGATGAAGACATTTGAGGGACCTTGTTTTATTATATCCAAGAGGGATGATGTCAATATTGTCAAGGTAACCGGCCTGATTTGAGCTGTCAGGTTCAGCTAAGACTGGACCGTTGCATCGGATGAACGTCACTTTCATTCATGGTATCAGTGTAATCGTTTTTTAATATTGTCTGCATACAGTATACTGAATCAGATTCACTAATGTGTGTCTTAGCACATACTATTCATTATATGGACTTCTAAGGTGCCGAGTCCTCTTTCTTTCTCAGTTGTAGGACATTTGGGAAGCTGGAACATAATTTCAGACGATAACTGGACTGATTCAGGCCAAACCCATACTGGTGAAACAAACATTTAAGGGCCGATGTACAGTATCAGAATGCCATGAGCATACAATCTGTTTAATCGACATATTTCACTGGAAACATAAATCGGTGAAAGTCCTTGCAGCACACGCCAACTCTGTATCTTTCACTGCTTTGCTTTGATGTGACAAATCCACTGTGTTGGTATTTTCAGACCTGTGCTTGTCCGTCCTGAACACGAAAACCTGCCGTTACAGAGCCCAGGCACCACACAGGGCTGCCACATCACAGTGGGATCTAACATGGGCTTCGGTCACGGTTTGTTATTGGGGCTCATTCCCCTTCCCAGCTGCCCGGTGGGAACCAGATATGGTACCTCTGTCTCAGTGTCGTGACAAATTGAGCCTCACTATCCCTGTAAATAAACCACAAGGCATGATGGAATAAGCTGTGCAGAAGTGAGCCCGGTCGCCGCAAAACACATAAACACAGAGCCGCGAATCCGCACACATCCTGGTGAGGATACAGACGCTTTTATACAGGACCCAAACGCACGTCGCGCGTTTGTCGGCCCGAGGTTTTCCTGTGAGAGCAAGCAGAGCAGGGAGGAAATTGTCTGATGTTACGCCTCGGGGCTTTGTCGATCAGGGAAGGAAGGAAGGAAGGAAGTCGCTTCTCACTGCTTGGTGTGAGTGTGTGAAGGAGTCGTGACCCAGCTGCTCCACAGTAGTTGTGGTGACCTGGACCGGAGGAGAGAACAGGACAGGAACAGGCAGCCTGCTGCACCTCCATCCCCTCTCAGACTGGAAGAGTTATGGAGGACTGGGAGGCGGCTTAATCCTGCCTGTGGACGATTCCGTGCTCCTTGTCTGAGCAAGAGATTTGCCTCAATCACACGCGCACACACACAGAGAGAGTGCAAAAGGAGGATTGCAATTGATGAATCCCCAGGTCTTTCCTCCTTGTAGCAGATGTGGAACCCTGAGATATTTATACATGTGTAGGGACTGGTGTCTGGTAGCCAGTGTGTTCTCTTCTCCGCCATCTATCCTCCTGGATATCTCCTCAAATCCAATAAGTGGTTCCTCATTCTCTCGCCGAGAAGAATTGGTCACTGGGGTGTGTGAGAGGTGGAAGCAGAGCGCAGGGGAATGTAGGAATCCATTACGGAGCAGCAGAGGCCCAAGCAGAAGTTGTATGAACAAATAAATATGAGTGGGAACCAACAACTCCCTTTCCTTATCAAGGCGGGCTTATTATGTTTGCAGTTTGTTTGTTTGAAAGTGTTCTGGAGATAAGCGGTTCCTAATGAGCGGAAGAGCGAGGTCACTGGCGAATGCAGCTAGCAAATGACTTTCCCCGATGTTGGGCGGAGGATTTAGCAACAACAGAGCGCTGGTCAAATTTGATTTGCATAATGTTCTTCAGTTATACAGTAGGAGCAAAAGAGGCATATATTGTATTGAGAATCTGGCCCCAAAAAACTGCACAGATAAGACATTTAGGAATTTAAAAAATCCCCCTAACATTTGTAAGATTCCCCCTTGAGTGTCATTCTAATGAGGATCAAGACTCTATTCAACTATATTAGATCCAGCTGTCGTTTGTTGTCTTTGTCTTTCAGTAAAAAAAGACCCCTGTGTGGACAGCGCAGCAGGGAGGATGGCACCAGCCAAAGCAGCTTAGCTCTGCCTCCACTGCGGAGTTCCTCTAATGCTTTGGGGAGAGGGGTAAGTGGCACAGGGGGTAAGTGGGGAAAGTGACACGGGGGAAGTGTGCTGTGTGTGTGTTTGCATGTGTGGGCGTACAAACAGTAATGTCACTGGGCTGGCTGTGTCGGGTGGCAGCACAGCAGGGGGGCTGGCTGGGGGTCTGAAGCTGAGCTGTGGAGCGTGTCGCTCCACTGGCCCATTAATCATTCCCAGACTGCCCTGCTTCAGTCCCTCAAAGAGGCTCCCTGCACTCACACGCACGCTAGGTGGTCCTGATGCCACCCTGGAAGCCCCAGTCAGCCCGTGGGGCGGCAGAGGTGAACCCCATGTAGGTAGACATTGGACGCCCAAGGGTTGAGGATCCACACATACGCACAAACATGCGCATCCATTTCATCTTGGCCCGTGAACAAACTAAACTAAACAAACAATTTGAAGTGTCCCAGCCGTTTGGGATCAGGTCTTCCTCCACTTGCTGCACAGCACAACGCTGTCTGTAGCCATTATAACCAGTATCTACAGACGACAAACAGATGAGGTCCAAATACCAGCGATACTTTTCAGATGAGAGATCAACCTGTCCCGAGTGACCGCATCAATAATGTGGCTTATGATACAACGTGTGTCAAGGCTTCCGTTTGCTGAATGAGTGACGATGACACGACATCAGCGTCAGCACACAATATGTGTCCTGTCCTACAGTATGTGTAGTTCAAACCAGCAGTTTGGGCCAAACGGTTAAACAATGCACTGTGTGCCTCGGGTTCCAGTGAAACATATCCCTACCGTGTTCTGCATATGTTCCATACTGGTCAACAGTCATGCCACGATGTCCAACAGCCCGTGTGCAAAGGGCACGAACACTGAATCAAAGCTGACCTTCCTAAACACTGAGTCACCTCTCGGAACCGCACTGCACAACACAGCAGTACGAGATTTCTCAGCGCGCTCTCAAAAGCGCGAGCGAAACCTTTTTGGCTCGACCGTCGTGTCTGTCTTGAATTATGAGCTCAACAAAACAAAATCCTCAAAACATGCAGCCTTTACCCAGAGGACACTGGATTCTACCAGCGCATGGATTTTTGAAATCCCCCAAATACATCTCTTTGTTTTATGGTCTCGTTGTATACAGAGAAACCTCTTACCAGAGTCACATAGGCTTATGCTGCAAAAAAAAAGACTGGCGGCAACAGAGTACAAGCCCATGTACAAGTATCGCTATGCTTTCCTTTTGTGGTAGAAGCAGAGCTAAAGGATGTTTTAGTCCTGGCTAGAAGGGCGCTGTTATTTATGAGTGTTAGCACAGAAGCCGAGCGTGTGAACAGCAACATCCATCGTGAGACTCCCACAGCAATATGGATTTGAGCCCCACATTGAGTGTAGCTTTTGGGACGGCATGGAGGTGTGAGGGGAGATCGACCCTCAGCGGGGTTCAAACCCCGCCGTCGGCAAGCATCCGCCCTGCTGACGTGTCCTCGAGCAAGACGCTGACTCCCTGCCACGTTATTTCAAAGTCTTTCAACTATTTTTCAATCGATACCGTGAAACAGAATGTGCACATTCCGGCGATCTTATACAGCTCAGTTAATATTTGTGAACATGAACAACAACGGAGAACCAAGGCTCTATTCTGAGACGTAATCAAGAGATTTTTTAAAAACATTGAGCGGTTCACGCTGTGACCTATTTGGAGACTGCGAACGGTTACTAACAAGAAAATGTGCTTATATCTCTGGGTCACCACGGGTCCTGGCACAGTTTCTACCGAGTCTCCAGTTTATTGTTGCTGGTTTGGGTTAGTTTGCCTCCAGATGACGCCGTCAAGAAAGTCTCGACTCTGATGGTTTCAGAGAGTTGGTGGTGCTGATAGATCTAGATTAATCTTTTCATGTTTGTAAGAAAAGCACATGTAAATCTGTTTTAGATTGGATTTGACTTCCACTGATTGGTTTAGTATATTTGGCTTCAGGATCGCTACCGCCCGCAATTATTTCCTCTACACTCCCATTGGTCAAAACCATTTGCATTTTCCACCCCAGTGCCTCCGAGCTGTACTCGTGCATTTAGACGTTCTAGATGACTGAGACTAGTCAGTCCATCTAACTGGCACTCTGCTCCTGATGGGGGTTTCGAGGGTGTCCGACTTTCCATGCTGCCAAAAGTGTCCCTGAATGTTTCCTAAGCCTGACCTGCAACACACCTGTTTCCTTTTACCAAGATGTTGCGTTTGTTCTCACCTAGTATTGATTTTTGTATTCATATTGTCTTATTATTTCCTATATTCGTGCAATCTGTATGTAATGTCTTCATCTTGGTCTTATTTATACTATTTGTACTGTACCCCAGGCAGAATAACTGTAACCTTGGTAATCACCAATGGGGATCCAAAAAAAACAACCCAGAACAACAGCAAGATTCTCACCACCGCATTTACTTGTTTTCATTTTTGTGTTTTCTCTTATTGGTGACTTTCCCCCCCCCATTCAATACAATTTTCCTCTCAGATATGTATTTTGTATGTTTCTGCTTAATGCTGCCTATTCATACCAACAAGTTTATAATCATTCAAGCAATAACTTCACATTCTAACTATTGAAAACAATACTTTAACTTTGCCAACGCCGTTTTTTCAGTTGGGCTGTTTTCATTATTGTATTATACAATATGTTACGGTAATGTGTTCAAACATGAAACAGATCTAAGTAGAAGACAACAAACTAAAAAACAACCCCAGAAATACCAATATCTTCTGGCTATTGTTGACTAAATTCATGTGAAAAATCTAAACCCACAAACATGTCTCAAGTTACAAACTAGATGGCAATTACTGACTCTATCCGCTGGCAGTGGAACACACCGATGTTCCAGAAAAATAAAGAGGGGTAGAGAGAGACAGAAAGTGCAAAAGAGAAAGGAAAAGAGAGAGGGAGAGGGAAAATAGACTGAAAGAACCAAAGTATCGACGCACGAGAGAGACAGTACAACTTCTATTACAAGAATATCTATGACATCATGCTTTTCAGAAATTCTTCTCTCCCGTCACATGGGCCGCTGCAGTGGAACTGAAATGAGACCCAGATGGTGAGCAGGCCTGGCCTGGCCCAACCTGGCAACCCAGGGGAGGCAGGCAGCACAACCACAGTCAGCAGAAAATGTGTCAATGGTCCCAGTCAACCACACGGACAAAGACCAGTCCAGCATAGAGAAGCTGTCAGCTGAACGGCTAACCGAGGCCTGGTTCCCCAAAAGCGTCTTGGGGCTAAAATCATCATAGCTGCATTGCTAACCAACGGGGTAAGCTGATCTAAGATCTGGAATGGTTCTGAAAACAGGCCGTGGTAAGTGCGGTGTCCTTCTACTGCAACGGTCTGGTTTCTTCCGGCTTGTTCCTTCTCTTTCTGACTCCTGTCATGCAAGTGGGTTCAAAGAGAAAAATCGCTATTTTCAATAGGTAGTCTTGTCTTCACTGATTTGACTGACCCGGACTGATTACACTTATAACAGTGTTGATTCGTTGCTTTCGTGCTCTCAAGTCTCTTCCACCAAATGCTAATTCATCAAACAAGCCCACTGGTTCTTTGGAGATTTGTGAGCATGCATTTAGATTCAGCACGCTCTCTATTTTTAGAGCTGGTGGAGGGAGCACCAGTACCTGCTGCACAGACTGGGAGGACAGCCAGTAGGCAATTGATACAATCATATCCCAATTCAGCTACCTTGTGGGTGGCAGACGGTCCTTACTTAGAAAGACTTCTGGGTAGGTTCAATAGCTGCCAAATACTTTGAGCAGAGCAGAAAGATAAGAATCGGAGATACAAAATAATAAAAAGGCCTTCTAATAGGATGAATGTTACTCATTGAGTTTGTCTCAGAAACCTACGGCTAGTTGCAGAGGATTCTAACCCCACAGGACAGGATGTCAAGCTGAAATGACGAGCCTTTGGGGGAAAATCCCTTTATTTTACGTTCATATCGAAAGACACACCTGAACCCAAATAAACCCTGAGAACATACAACTGCTGCTGCGGAGCTGCTCAGCATGAAAGTGTATTCTGAAGGCTCATCAGCACTCCAGGCCGTTATAAAACAGGACATCGCATGGCAGGGAGACAGCAAAAACAATATTGAAATTGAACAAGTGCAAAATTACACGTACGAGCGACTAAGGCTACCATTTTCAACTTGCCTCAAAACCCACTTGGCAAGCGGGTGTTTCCCACAGTTCCCTTCACAGCCCATCAGTCAGTCCAGGGAGGAGAGGAGGCCTGACTGTCAGGGGTCAGCGCTACGCCGTACATGGACCGAATATGAAGCAGCTGCCTGGGACAGCGATGCTTGAAATGGTGCAGGGAGAGCCTGATGTGTCACTCTGTGTGTGTGCGTGCGTGTGTGTGCGTGCGTGTCCGTGTACACACACATGCGCCCTTATTCACTCCTTTAGATAAATGATCACGCAGTCGATTTGACGCGGTGAAACGTTTTCAACACGTTTTATGAACAGGTTTACATGTCATGCAGCACCAGTTGATGGGAACGTGATGGCTGCTGCCGCCAATATATAATCTACAAAACATGGTGGCCACCCTGCACGCAAAGTGACGGGACGTTGACGTTGTCTTGCCTCTTCCTTAATGCCTGTCAGTGTAGCCGACTTCTCTCCCGTAACCACACCTCTCCTTCCTTCTCCACCCTTCTTTCTCTACATCTTAGTGACTCCGGATGTGCGGCGTCAGCAGACGGCAAGAAGACATCAAGACGGATCATTAGCACCGACAACCTCTGCATCCCCACTGCCCGACCACGGGCCTGCGGCTCAGTGGACACGACCTTTGCTTCCTTCATACTAAGGCGTCAGGCCTCCCTTGTTAGTTCCTCTGCGCTTAGTCTGCCTCCATCGGGGCCTCCCGCTGACAGCGAGATGGATGCCACAAGTGACAAACCCTTTGTTTCAGTAAAATACACTCGGACGCTGGCTTTGCAGGGGCAAGAGGCGGAGGCCAAGGGGGAACAACTTGTTCACTTGTTTCCGTTTGGTCGAGCAAACCAATGGCGGTGTCGGAACTTGTTACTCTTCCAGGTTTGGTTCACCGTGGCTCGGGGGCTTGAGCCAGTGGCTCTGTTGGTGTAAGCCCTGGTGGAAATAAGCACCACAGCAAATAAACACTGCTGCTAGAATACAATCTTAGATCTGGCGTCAAATTACCTCGCGCTTTGTCCTCCCCTTTGAATAGCTTACTGGCCCCCAGAGTGGTAGTTTACACTCTACGTGCCAAAAATGTCAATAAAACGGCCTTAATCGCCCATCCAATCTGATAATAGCGCCTGCTTATGGAAACACAACACGCCCCTGCCGTCTATCTGTGCAGCTGCAACGTTTCCTTCCCATTGAGCTGCTGCTACGGTCGGAAACGCGCTGCTCAGAGCGCAATTACGCGTTTGGGCAGCCCGCGCTGGTTGGTTGAAATGACTTCCTGCCCTTTCTTTTGTGTCCAGGGATTTCTTCTGGGTGTAGAAGGACACAATACAAGACGTGCAGCATTATACTGGTTCAATTGGAAAATCAACTATAGGCCTCGACAACATGGCACCGTTGTTTGTTTGAATAAAGTCTAATATCGTAACCGGATGGACTTCATTTATTTATATATACATTTCTCTCACAGGCAAATCCCAACTATATTATTGAATCTGTTTGCAATTGAATTACAACCTGGATCTATTTACACTGTACACGTTCAAAACTCACCACGCTTGTCATAAATATATACGACGTTGTCACTGTTGCTGCTTTTTGCGGCAACAGTTGTCTGCGGCATGTTTTGGGTATATAAAGAGTTGAGATAATATCAGGAACAAATATTGACTTCATCTCAAATACAACGGGTCGTTTTCTTTTCACAGAAGCGTGTATCTGTATTTCAGTCTTAGTGATAAATACATGTTACTACGTCATTCGTGCGTAATTTCTGCGCGTAATGGCAAGACTCCCCGAGCACCCAAATACAATCACTTGATCTATAACAAAAGCCCGTTTCTGGAACCCAATAATATAATTGATCATAGGACCAACATAATTCAAAGAACCCATGCGATCGACAACAGAGGGGTTTTCCTTACCGACGCACTCGTTCGCCTCTCTGGCCGTGGCGCGCTGCCAGGGTCGGTCGTAATGGAACGGTTTGCACCTGTCGCACTCCGGTCCCGCGGTGTTGTGTTTGCACTCGCACACCAGATTCCCCTCTCGGTCTTTGACGCATTTCGAAGCGTGGCCGTTGCACTTGCACCTTCCGCCGACCTGCAGGTCCGACACCGCGTAAAAGTAGGAGTCGCGGGCCAACTCCGAGTCGTCCTCGTTCTCGTCCCCGGAGGTGTGGAGCCGGCTGAGGGTCACCTTGAT